>JANLJB010031084.1:2068-26603 GCA_026212285.1 Bursera cuneata | reverse complement strand
AATAAATAAATAAATATATATATATATATATATATATATATATATATATATACATGTATTTTTTCGATCTCTGATGCTCAATAACGCCATATTTCAAATCAAAATAATCCTATAGTATCTCAATTTTTCATAACTTTATTATTTTTAAAATCCTACTTATAAAATTTATTAAAAATAAAATCAAAATAATTAATCATAACTATTTTATGGATAATAAAATTTACAATGCATAATATGGATCCTTAATTCTTTACAATGGAGCATTGAATAATCAACCTCCTTACCGAACACCCTTGATTGCCAGGCAAAGTTACATTGGATTTGATACTATCGAGGAGAATTAGATCAAATTTTTTAATTCCGAAGTCAAAAGTGTTTCAACTAAACATGGTCTGTTGTAGAATGTTGTCTCTCTTGTCTGTTGATCTGTTCATGTTAAAGGACTTCCCTTCGTTTTCATGTTCGTATCAACCTTAACAACCCCCTCTGGTTGACATTTATGCACATTTAACTAACACATCCGTTTGATTCGATTAAAACCAACAAGACAATAATTTAATGCAATTAATTAATCGTTTTTTATTTATTATTATTTCTTCATCAAAAAATTAAGTAATTACAAATAATGAAGTACACCAATTCAGTAATATTTCAAACAAAATTTTGTTTACATGACATAGGAAATACATCAAATACGAGAAATATGTATATTAGGGCATGCCATCGATCATCAAATCCTTAAAAGTTTAAAGAAGAAGATCTTGATTTGATCCATTTAATCTTCAGATAATCAACTCTAGTTGATCTTGAACTTTATAGCAAGTAAGAGTTTTCTAAAGATCGATATTTGAGTTTGGTTTTGCTTCTTATCGACCTTAGAATTGGCTACACATCTCTTTAAAGCCCTATTCTTTTCCCTTAGAATGTTGATTCGAGCGTAAAGTCGTTCAATCTCTTCTCTCTTCTCGTCGTTTCTCCGAATCAACATCTCCTGCTCTCTCAAATTTTCCTCCACAAGTTTCCACACCTTGCGGCTCTGTTCATTCCACTTCTTCTCCCTCTCTGACCCAAGCATTTGAACTTCAGCATCGTTAGCCATGCAGCCATTACTGGATTCAAGTACTTCAACAACACTTGTTCTGTTATTTACCTCTTGGACGTTGACGCTTTCATCAGTAACTACTTCCATATTTGAACACTTGCTTGAGTTATAATTATTCAGAGACTCGAAGACGGTGCTGGAGGTCTGGGTTTCAGTTTCAAGATCAGCATTTTCCTTATCAACGGATACGGATGCCTCCTCCTCCTCGATTTCTTTATTTTCAACAATCTTTTCGCAACGGTTTTGTAGTTGTTGTTGAACTTGATTGAAGAATTTCGATGAAGAAAAGGATCTCGGTTGGCCTTCTTGAACGAATTCGGATTTCAACTGGTCATGTTTTTCAGCTAGAGAACGATAGGATTTGCACAAGTCTTCCACCATTTCGACGAGTTCAGGTCTCTTGGTAAAATACAAGTCAGCTCTCTTGACGAATGAATCACTATCATCTTGCAATATCTTAAGCATGGACTTTTTCTTCTCTTCTACATCTGCAGATACATGATCGGATCAGAAATATTCACATTAGTTATTGCTGAAGCGAAAGACAAGCACATCGATCAATTCCAGAATATGTATTCAGCAATCATCGGCAAACACCCCTTCTTCTCGCCTTGAAATATCTTATGGGAGAAGATCATGAACTCGTCTATAAGGAAATAATAACTAGACTAACTTCAATGTAGAGCTTTTGATAATGTAATTAAATAACTTCGGTCAATTCCAGAAGATCATGCATTGCCAAATTTTATTTCCGATTGCTAAATTAACATTTTAGTATTCAGACTGAATGCAAAATGCAAATGGAAATCAGAGCAGCTACTTACCCACGATGGATAAAAATATTAACAAGCGGAAAACTATCCAATACTAATTTTCTGTAGTATATATGCATGGCTGTGACTAAGCAAGGCCAGCATGAGAAAACATCACCACCCCAAAAATGTGAGGCGTTCATGAACGTGTAATAATTAAGTAATAACCAATTGAAACGCATCAATTATATAATTCGTCGAAAATCCAGAGAAGGAGATAAAGAGAGAGACCTGTAAGAGTAGTTTGAAGCCATTGAGAATGGTAGGGCGGATTACGGCCATCCCACCACCATGAAAAAGCAGCTGCTCCGTCCGCTTTTTGACCTTTGTCAGTTGAACCCATATTATCTTTCTTTCCCTTGAAAGTTTGAGATTTTTTTATCTGTCTATCAGACGAGACAAAGCAACCAAACTAAGTTTGAGATTTTTTTGGTATATCCGACGAGACAAAGCAATCAAACTAAGTTTGATATTTGTTTTTTTCGACGATACGATACAAAGCATCCAAACTAATATGAGACTTACAGACGTTCAAGGACAAAAGTTTTGCAATTAAAATCCTCTTTCCTACTCTAACAAGGGACCCCCCATTTCTTTGAGTTGAGTTTCAACTGACTCTGACGTAATCCTTAATCCACTCACTCGCCAATCATGCACTGATTTGCTAGTCTTTCCAAACTCTGAAAACGTCTCACATCTTTGGCCACATTTCAGCAGCAACTTATTTCCTATTGCCTTTTATTTCACTTAATCTTATTATTTTTAGCATAGTTAAGTTCTTTTTTCCTTAATTATAATAATAGAAAATCACATTTACATTACTCAAAATTGGTCAATGCCTAGATACAATTTGCTCTTCGAAAAATGCATTATAATAATTATTTTTAAAAAATACTTACGAAAAATATATTATAAATTTTTTAGAGTAGTGAAACAAATATTCATTATTTTAACTTTAATCTATCCATTTTACTACTCACTTAATATCTTACCACTCACTTAATGATATAACTCTTTATGTACAAACTTCTTTATATACATAATATTATCCATATTTTTTTATGATATAGCTCTTTATATGCTACTCAAATGTTTTTTCAAGTTTAGAAGCGACTACTTTACTAAAAAGAGAAATAATGGAATCGGATATACAAGTACACGTGGGGTATTTCAACAGACGAATACTAAATTCTGCAGAGCAAACTCCGAGGAAGGCCTGGATTGCATCTGTCCCGCAATGAATTTTGCATAAAATATACAAGCAGTCGACTCTGGCCGGCGAGTTTTTCTGTCAGCCTTTTTACCAATTTAGGAGTCATTTTTAACCGTTTTGTCACACTTGACATGGTTGCCTCAATTGAAAAACAACTTCATTATCTAATCTAACAACGTCCAGGTCTACTCTAGCTTACCATTTAGATATTCCTTCTGGCAATTTCAATGATTGTTATTCGTTTGATTTGATTTGGGTTTAAAAAGTTTCTGTTCCACTTTCTTTTTCTTTTTCTTTTTTTTCTTAATTTTTACCATTGATAAATCAAATGATATCTTATTTTAGAAGAGAAATCTGCAAAAATTTAAACAGACTATTCACTGACAAAAAAAAGTTATTTAAAACGAAAACGAAAAGAGGACTCATAATGTATGGGTTAAATCAACCGAACCACTCTTATCTGGTGGATTAAATGTTAGTTTAGCTGCCTTCAAAATGGACAAAAGGAAAGAAACTTTCCGATAATTGCTGATTCAAATTGGTCAACCCAGAACAGAGCAAACTCAGGTCTATAGCCGGACCGTCGAAGCTTTGTAGATATCAGTCTAACCACCCATGATTTCACATCCCTATCAGTTCAGTTCAACTTTCCGTGCAACTACTCACTCAATTCCATCCTTACTTACACTACCAATGAACTTTTGATGGAGCCTTGGTTTCAGATACCCTGACAACGTTTTTAGTAGTTCTTTTACGTCCCGGAAGATGATATTTAATGATCATCCCTCTCATCAATGTTTAACAATCACAGATTCACATGCGAGTTAATTTGTCAGATGGAAATTTTCATATCGCTTGCCCCAACACGTATAACTCAACTCAGCCTCCAAAGTGACAATGGATCAAGAGCCCCTTAACCCAATTTGTTTTTCCTCCCAAAAATTTATCCATTTTTAGACTTCCAAAGGAATCTACCTTCTTTATATGCTTTAACTATACCAAGTTATTTTCTAAATCCTCTCCGGCATTTTGACAATTGAAGCAACAGCTGGCTGTAACGGGTAGCTGATGGGGACTTAAAACCAACAAGCCAACAAACAAGAGCCCTAGTTAGACCCGGACCTACCCAGCCTGACCTGATAGTTCCCTTACCATCTTTAATTTGTACTTGATTTCAATCTTTATCATGTATTAATTTTACCAGAAGGGGGTTAGGGTAATGGCTTATGGTTGTTTAATGGCAAAATCGTTCTCATTTGCCCTTCGATAAAGCAAAGCTGATGCTTCCACCCTGTATATATTATGAAGGGTTTTAATAAGGTAAAGATAACAATAAAAATAAAAGCATAAAAGACCATTGAATCGATATGCATAGCCATTACTGTAAACATAAAATGAAGAGAAGAGTCAATCTCACCAGTTAGGATGGACAACATATTTTCCTGTGGACAAAGCCCAATTCACCTGTCAAAAACAATATATATCAGTTCCCAAAATATATATCAACTGTCGTGATGCAGTTCTTGAGATGGGAGAATCGAGAAAAGTTCAAAATTTTACCTTGTCAGTTCCAAGGCAATTGGCAACTACATGAGTAGCCTCTTCATCTAGCTGGTTTGTGCACGTGGCACCAAACTGCTCAGCTGTCTGCCACAGTGGATGTAGATGAGGATTGGCTTCGCCAATAGGAAACACCCTGCTAAATACAATACGACAACCAGCCAAAATCTTTCTCTGCTCCGAGGCTAGGATATTTCTAACATCTACATCATCTAAAGTTTGATGTGAGAAAAAGTTTTGGTGTATTCTCTCAATAACCTATTCAAAGCAAATTAAAAGAAGGGAGAGGACAAAAAAAAAAAAAGGATCATGAGCACAGGCAGAATTATTTATAGACAGTGAAATCAATGCAACTGCTGCCTCACCGCCAAAGAAGATGCCAAAGTCCCATCTTCAGGTCTCTCATCATGGTCAATCTCAAGAAGAGAAGGGCCTGGAAGCCCAAACTGGCGCCTACTACAAGGAAAATAAATATACCTGCAGCACATATAATTAGATGGGTATGGGTATACAAATAAGATTGAAAATACTAATCTCCAGAAGAATGGACACGAATTTTAATTTTGAATCAAGAATAATTACCTTTCTACAACTATCAAGTTCAGTTTGTGATGTGGCCAGACTCTAACAGAATCATCTACAATCACAACACCAGATTCCAAACCCAAAACCCCTTCCAGATCCTTACTCTTTGGAACCCTCTCATCACTATCGAAGGGATCTCCATCATCACCCCTAGAGATAACTCGTCCGGCAAACAAAACCCCTTTAGGATCAAGCACCTTCGCCATCTCAGAAGCATATAGCTTGTTCCCCATTGTGTAAAGATGCAGCTCAAATAGCATACTAGCTCTCTCCAAAAAGTTCCAGATCCCAGGCCTCAATTTGGTCCACATTCCCATATGAGGAAAGCGGAACAGATGTCTCTGCGGTTTTTCCCGATCCTGCTCCTCTTTCTTTCTCAATATCTCATCGTGTACTGGATCTACTTCATTGAACTGAATGAAGAGAACAAATGTACAATTAAGAAATGGGTTAAGTTCCATCAATTAGCCACACAGAGGGAAAACAATAACTACCACACAAAATAGGTATTTACCTTGGCTGAATTAAGAAGGGTATGATCTAGATCCAAGACAAGGCAAAGCTTGCGTGCAGCAAACATTTTCTTCTGCTCTTCTATCCTCCTTGCCCTCTCTCTTTGAATAGCAGCCTTTTGCTGGTCATCATATCTTTCAAAAAGATGCTCAACATCTCCCCATGTGTTCTGTGAATGCACATCTGAACCTACTTTGGGAACTGAACTAGTTCCGGTCTGCTGGTCCTCATGATTTGAAACTACAGCCTTAACATCAGCTCGGACCAATTTTATCTGTGCAGGCTGAGATGGAAGATTCTGTAAAACCGTCGGTTGATTTGATTTTATCTGTCCCGGCTGAGATGGAAGATTCCGTGAAACCATCGGTTGATTTGATTTCTTCTGTCCTGGCTGAGATGGAAGATTCTGTGAAACCATCGGTTGATTTGCTTGGGAAACAGATATAATATCAGCAATATTTTTCAAATTCTTTGTGAATTGCCGGGCAATATCTGGCACTGGAACTGATTGAGAATACATTGGCTTTGCATCTACTTGACCCTGTTGCCTCTGCAAATTCAAATTGCCCTTGCTTCCATGGGTGCTAATGGTAGAAGAGCCCTCTGTTTTGACCTGCTCAGTACCCAAACTGCCACTCCTTTGAAGTGTATTTCCATGAAGAACACGTCGAGGGTCACGGGGTTTCATGCGGACTTTTCCCAACTCATCCTACATTGTGGGTCCATAAATTATTACACATGCACTAGAGTTTAAATTTGGGGACAAAAAAGGTGTGTTCCTTAAAAAAAATAAATCTTTCCACATTAATCTTCATATTGTTTGGACCATATCAAACAAGAAAAATTTAGGCCTTCACCAAATAATATATAAACAGTACTCACCACGGATGCTGCTTGAGAAGGAAGCTGAACTGGTCCAATTGGTTTTGGCCGAACCCCCGAGGGCATTGATGGAGTAACATTCTCCAATGGAGCTGCTCCATGAATCAAACTCAAACTTGGAGGATGGATTGTATTTGTAAAAGAATCAGTAGATTTAGAAGATATCTGCTGAGCTTCTGCTTCTAATTTCTGTTGCTGTCCCATCTTAAGAAAGTTTATCAACATGGTTGGATTCACTGCAATGTCTTTCAATAAAGCAGGCAACGAAGCTGTAGTACTGGGAAAAGTTACTGGTACTGAGTCATTTCCACTAACAACCACATTGGATGGACCAAAAGTAACACTAGGACTAGTGGCTCCATTATCCAATTTCCTGGGAAAAGATTCTGAAGACTCTACCAACTGATTTCTATTTGTAGTCTGAGGTCCAACCATATCAGTGTCCTCCAACCTCCCACCACCTCCATAAACAGCTTTCGCGTCTCTAGGAACTCCAGAACTTTCCATTCCATTCCTTTGCCTTTTCAATGCAGGACCAGCAAATAAAAATTCATCCATGTTCTTTTGCTTTCTTGAACTCAATACTCCCTCGTTAGGTTCTACTTTAGGCGCCTTATGCATGATGGAGGCAGGGCGCTGGTTGAGATATAAACCATCAGAGTTGTTAAACCGAAGCCTAGGGTCTCTACTCTTTAGAGATGATTTCACAACTGGACTAGACCCAGAGCTAGATGCAGCATTTTTAGCAGTAGACAATCCTTGCAGGCTTAAAATGCCCATCGGTTGAGAAGAAACAGTCGCTTGCCCCACAATGGGTCGATTTACAAGTTTAGATTTATCAATGGTGGAAGAACTAGATATCTCCCCACCAGTATCACCATCCCCATCACCAGCCTCTTCTGAAGGGGTAGGGCTCGGAAGTTCATTGGAAAAGAATGAACTATGACTGAATTTTTGTTGATAGGAAGAAACAGCTCTGAGGGCATCAGTCTCATCATAATGCATTTTAAACTCTTCCGAGCGATTAGCTAACTTGGCTGTGGCTGACCCTGATCTAATCATACCATCTCCAACAGTTGATGCTCTGCGAGCAGGTGTACATGATATTGTTTCCCTTGTGGGTGATGGCAGGCTGTCAGCATCATGGTCCTTATGAAGGTCAAGGAGTGGGAGCAAAACTCCTCTACCCTTAAAACCAGGTACCCCTGGTTTCAATGCTTCCAATGACGCGTATGGTTTATTATGCATCAAAGGTTCAACAGGTAAAGGAAACTTATTTTTAGGAGTCGAATCATGGCCAACATTTTCAGCTAAAACACTAGAATCCTTCTTGTTCACTCCATCAATGATCTGCATCTCTTTCTCCTTACGGCTTGTTCTAGCCCCCAACAGAACATTTAGGGAGTCTAGAGAGGATGCCATTACCTCTATCTGTTGACACAACAAATTTAGGCTTTATAACCACAGAATAACCTTCTAACTAACTAACTAACAGCTAACAAATATTTAAAAGTTCCTCAATTTTAAGTTAGAACCACACCTCTCTCATCTGTTCAGGGAGCAAAAGAGGAGGATCATGACTCTTTAACAGAGAAAGCAACCTGTTAGCCAAAGTGATGATTAAACAATCAACAGCTGACGAATAATTATACACGGAAAAGAAAATGAGCATGTTAAAATTGAACCTCGACAAAATGTCCTTGTTCTGTTCCTTCAAATCATTATTCATGGAGCTGAAAACCTGAAAATATCACAATTTTCGCAATCAGCTCTATCAGTTAATTTAAAGAACTTTCTAATTTGATTATTTACAAACTTTGATAGCTAAAAGTAACCAGAGTGCCTTACAGAATTAATAGCTTGAACTGCAGAAAATGATAGCTGAATGAGAGCATCCTTTCTCGGAACATTATTTTCAAGAGACACTTCTCGCAAGCTCTCCAAAGCATTTTGAAGTTTTAAGCAATCTCCTTGAAATGATCTACAACACACAAATCATTAAAAAAAAAAAAAAAAAAAAAATCCTGAAACNAAATGATCTACAACACACAAATCATTAAAAAAAAAAAAAAAAAAAAATCCTGAAACTTGGTCAAAATAGTTTAACAACAATCAATCAATCAAACCCAATCAAATCCACACAAAACTTACTTCTCAGCCTCAATCACATTAACAACACTCTCCAAAGCTTCCCATATCGACTCCAACCTCTTTTCTTCAGAACTATCACCACCACTAATCAAATCCGACTGTTCAAAAGCTTTCTGAATCGACTCAGAATCCAAATCAATCTCGCCTTCCTCCAACTCTCCTTCTTCCTTCTCATCACCACTATCAACAATCACAACTTTATCAACTTCCTTCTTATCTTCTCTACTACTATTAACCGAAGCCACCGAAGACGACGGTGACGATCTCTTCGACACGTCATCCTGTTCAACCTCCATGACAAAAATATCATTCAGTGACTTATTCTGCACCGCCTGCGCCCAAGCAAGATTGTACAGACCAGCCGACGCATATCCACGGCATATGGAGGGATATTTATTGTACAGATCTCGCATCGTCCAAACCCTAGCAGCCTCTTTCGGTTTCGTTTCTTTAATCACAACAACTTCTTGATTATTATTAAAAACTTCTTCACTGATCTCTTCAACTGATGCTGTATCTGAAATTTCTCCCTCTTCTACATCTTTACCCATCTCCCAACCCGCTTCCCTCCCTCCTCTCTCAAACGATTCGAAAACACAACCACAAACATATATACAATATTATATCGCAATCGCAACAAAATCAAACGTATATCTAACGATCGATCTGATCAAATCAGATCATCAAATAACTTTTCTCTAGATCTGAACAGATTAATTAGCCTTTCAATTAGATATTCCAACTTAAGTTTAACTGAAAAGAAATTCGATTTCGATTTCAAACTCCCCCAAAATTTTCAGTTTCTTGATATCAGATTCAGATCAACCTGTTTGTCTACGAAAAAAAAAAATATTATTTTCTCGAGAAAATAATATCAAAGAGAGGAAAAAGAACACAAATGAGTTAAAATGGCAAACTTAGTAAGGGAATGGGAGGCGTAGAGGGATTTTTATATGGCAGGAGGTGAATCTAGTACGATAGGTAGAGTTCAAATCCAGGCCGTCCACGTCATCTATCCGGAATGGAAGAAAAATATTATGAAGAAATTAAAATACAACCCTTAGTTATAGCCTACGTATGGACGACCCCACTTTTGTTTTTTTGAAACATCTAAACCCTAATTTAACGATTCTGTTTAAGATAAGTTAATTTTGAATCCATATTTTTTTGTTAATAATTGTTATATATTTTTATGTTATGTCTTAATATTTTAATAAAACTTTTTAATAACACTTAGTCCCTACTTATATGTAACTTATTATAAAATTATATTTTATTATATATAAAAGTTAAAATAATATTTTATTACTTTAACTAAATTTGACTTTCAAATGAACTGTTCATATAAATGGACGCTAGATGTTACTAAAGATTTTATTAAAATATTATACGTATAAAGAATATGATGGTTATTATCTAGAAAAAAGATGTATTTAAATAATTCTTCTTAAATAAAAGTATCAAAATGGGAGTTAAGTGTTACTAAAAACAATAAGTGGAGTATAAGGTTATTATGTCATAACTAGGGGGTGAAATAATTTTCTCAAAATTAATTTGGTGGGCAAGCGTAACATGTGACGCAACTAGGAATAGTAGTGTAGTGGTGGGTGGTGAGGTGGCTGCGCGGGAGTAATTGTTAAGTCACAACTCTCATTTGACTTGGGTTCGGAATCCGACTTTGAAGTTTTGATGATCTTTTATCCAGAAAGAAACGAATAATTAGTTTAGTGGATTACATTTACAAATCAAAATCAAAAAGATAAATAAATATATTAATATATTTATAAATAAATAAGAAAAATACTCGTAATTACATTTTACTGGTTAATACTTTCTTTATAAAAAATATTGAAGAAATTAGACGAAAGTGACCAAATTTGAAGGGTTTGTTAGTTTTAATAATTTTTTATATTATCTTAATCAAATTCCAATATTAAATTATATATATTATTTTAAATAAATTATTTAAATACATTATTAAATCTATCATATCATATCAGATAAATATGATGAGTAACTATTTATCTGCTCGACATCCATTCATAAGTAGTTATTAATTTATGAATTGCTCTTAAAGACGTCCATGGTTTGTGATTAGAGAAAGAAAGAAAATCTGAAATTTTAACCATTATTGTGGTGTGAGAAAGTCTTGTAGTCATTAATTTATGTATAAAAATTGCTTTTGAAGCAGTTCCGTGGTAACCAGGAAAGGCATAAAATTGCCTTTAGATTGCAAGTTGTTGAAGTCCAATAAAAAAATTAAAAAGTTCTCTCTAATTTGGAAGCTAAATAATAGTTTGATCTCTGTACAGTTAATGGTGACAAGATATCTGCAGATTCTTTGGTTTGCCAACGCAAAAGCTGGGTCCTGCCTATACAGAAGGCAAAAACTTTGACATGAAGAAAAGCTTTAGCCACTGTAATGGGCATTCTAATCCAGGGAGGCATATATATAATTGGGGTTTTTTTATAAAAAAAAAAAAAAAAATCAAATTAGGAAGGTTTGTAAAAGAAATAATTAATCAATTGGACAAGTACTTTTTTTTTTGTTAGTCTCTAATGCTCGTAACTAATTCATTCAAAAAAATCTATTAACTGTTGATTATTTAAATAGCAAAAAGAAAATTAGATTATTAGTCTGTCGACAATGATCGTATCATCTAAATTTTTAATATCTAAATTACTTTTTAAATAAATTTCTTATTTTTAGTGATTGTTTGTAATTCTTCCTAGATGATTAGAAAAAAGTTAGACTTGGCAACTTCAATTCTGCCGCAGATCGGGCACAAACAGGCCCAGCATGACATCGTATACAACCCACCACCCACTTCAGCAAAATGAGCAAGTCACAAAGGTCAACTTACAAATAGTCATGTAAGGTCAAGTGATCAAATACTCCAATTGGAAAAAGTTTCTAAGCAAACAAACATCCCACATGGAGGGCAATGCACAATTGACCTTTTGGCTTGGCTATATCTCTTCCAGTACAGTGCACGGTTCTAAGCATTTGGACTTTCCAAGTCTCCTCCTCTCACCGTTCAATTTCCTAGAAGTTTCTTGTTTAGAACATAGATTGACTCACTGACATTTTGTACTTGATAATAATGGACGAGACCATGGTGGCTGCGCCCGTGTAATCCAAATCCATTAGGTGTGTCATCGATGAAATCCCATTTGAAACAAACTTAGCTCAATTAGAACAAAAATGATTTTAAATTAAACAAATCAATGAATTCTGGTTCTAAAAACCATCTTAACCATTACAAGACAAAGAAAATGAGCTAACTTCTTGATTTCATCTCAGCAATTGAAAACTACTTCTACCCTCCTCAGTCTTCACAATTGGCTCTTTTCTTTAAGCTGGAGCCTTCTTTTCTACGAGCTTCTCTATCAAATCAGCTGCCTCTTGGACTGTTGTGATGTTCTGGGAGCTTTCCTCTTCTACACTGATCCCAAATTCTTCCTCCAAACTCATTACTATCTCCACCTGCATTTATAGTATTGAGAATCATCATAAGATGGTTAATTAATCATCGTACACAACTAAATTATATTAGCAAATTCATCAAATATTAAACAGAATACTTAAGATGTACCGTGTCAAGAGAGTCAGCACCAAGTGCAGAGAACTTGGATTCCGGGGTAAGCTCTGTCTCAGCAGACAATGCCAGTTGTTTCCTTACTATATCACAGACTTTCTGCACTGTCTCAGGCTTGGCCTACCAGACAAGTTTATATGCATTGTCAGCAAAAATATGAACTATGCAATTCCTTGCCTACTTCTATATATCAATTATGGCTGAAAGTATTTCCTTTTTGTTTTGTTAAAGTACGTATCAAGAAATTAAGATAACACAAATGAAATGGGATTGTGATTGTACTGCGCACGAGACACGGAATCGATTGGTCTTCAGAGAAGGAAAGACGTTCTTTCTCCAACCCACTGCAACCATCTTCAGATTTGAAGTCCTTTTAGTTATCTGCAGAAAAGAATTTGTTAAAATTTAGCAGCCAAACACCGCAAGCATTTCTGGCTTAGGTTGCCATATGCCACTTTAAATGCTAGTGAACTGCATTTATGTGCTACTAACCATGGAAGATAAAAAATGAATAAAAGAATCTAAATTTATACCGAGTTGTTGATGCAAGGATTTGCAGTCTTAGTTCCTAATTCGGTAGCAGTACTTCACTTATTTATAATCAAATTTGATGAGATGATGTGATTTGTTCACCTAAAATGCCAAGTTGCATACGGTAGTTTAGCATAACTTGAAACTTCACTTAAATCTAACTTCAGAGTAAGAAAATTTTAAACACATTATGCTAGGTCTTTCATATATAGCACATGACAATTAACAAGCAACATTCAAATCACTTTTAATGGTTGGCTCAACATCTAAACAATAATTGCAAATCATGAATCCAACTAAAGGAAACCAAAATCAAACAAAGTACTAAACGCAGAAGCAAGAGAAGCATATGCAATAATTTGAAGTAACCAGAAAAAGCATGGAGAAGGATAAGTAAGTTACCACATTATTCCTCAGCGAGGGGTTGAGTGAAGATGGGAAGGCAACGGAAGTTGCAGAAAGAGACGCCATTGCAAGTTAAGATAAGAGATAAACGGAGTAGGTGTGGAGTGAAAGTAATTTGTGAACCAGAAGACCCTAGTGTCCATATGCAGGAAAAGTTCGGTGCTTTATCCTCTCAGGGGCGTAGGGCCCCCTTGAGCCTTGCTGCGATAGGCTGGTGGGTTGTCATAGGACTAGAAGAGGACAAATGAGTTCTTAGAGAGTGAGAGAGTGCCACACATTTTACACCGAATCTTTGCGTGTCTATCTGGCTACACGTGAAAGTCAATCTAAAGTGGCGTCCACTGTAGATACGTTCTCTCCATGTCACTCCGCTCTTTCATCTTGCCAGATGCTAATCATGTATATTGGTCTGGAGGAACTAGTCCTCCTCCCAAAATTACTCTCTGCTTTGGTTTGAGTGTAGACTGTCAAGCACAGAGTAATAGTAGAGGAACAAATTATCAAACCTAAAAGATAAATCTATTAGAAGATGATCAATCCTCCTTATAAATATAATATTTTCATTTATAATTATTTAATATGAAACAATCGTCCCAATAGTATCCTTTTTAGACGAGATCTATCGTGTATATTGTTGGTTTGTACATGACAACGATGGCTCGTGAGTTTAGTTTAAACACGTAATGCCTCCAACAAGTGAGGCATCTCTTCCAAGCTTCCTAGTGCTCATGATTTATAATCAACCTTTCTATCTCGGGAGGGTATGGATCCATTCTCCATTCCCATCTATTGTATTCAAAAGTCTTTTATACCTGTGGAACTCTCCGGCGGGACAAATATATTTGTCCTGCAACTCATACATAATGGTTACTATTATCACATAAGAAAATGTACCTTCACGTTTAATAGGGTGCTACATTTCTCTCTTAAGCTAGGGCGTGATTTCTACCGAATGATTTCCAACTCATTCATCCCAACTTGGGAGTCATTTTGTAGAGGCTTTCTCTCGGTTAAAACGAGGTTGCGGATCACTTGGAAGCCCATTAGCCAAGTAAAAGCAATACTTGGACTAAACGGGTTTTGGTTTGAGGCCCAATTAAAGCTTTCCACACGACGAGATGTGGGCTTTTATACCGATACCCATGTGGCCCAATGGCTTGCAAAATGGAGTGTGGAAAGTTTGGTAATGAGTAGTTGTATTAGCATCCAAACTAAAAAAGGATAAAAATGTAAATTTATCACCAACACAAAACTTGCCTGTGGGCTCCGTAGCTTCCTTTTTTTTTTTTTGATTTACAAAAATAATCAAACTCAAACCATGTATGAAAAAAATAATAAAAAATTTAAAAATCTTGATATACCTACCAAATTGTTGACTTGTGTGCCCATTGGCATGTGACAGACTAGCTGAAGCAATTAACTATTGATCTCTCACGCTAACGGATCGACAAATCAAAATCAACAGGTCTATGGTTTAACGACTTGATTATACAAATCAAAATTTTTTAATTTTTTATTTTCTTCCAATTCAATTCCTTAAATTTGGTTATTTTACACTATTATTTTTCTTTTCTTTTTTATTCCTGATAAACTTTGCAGCCCCTTATTTGCAAGAACATTGCCAACCCCACCCCCACGAACCCTTCAAGTTTCCTGCATCATTAAAAGATTATAAAAACACCTATGCTGCAAACTTGCTCTGTTGTAAACGTGAGAAAATCATGGAAGAGAGAGGATGCAATATTCTCATTGTAATTATTATTAACAACTACTCATCCTCATTATCAACAAAAAGAAACATGCATCACCTTGAATATCGAAACTTACGCGTGAATGACGTGGATCAACAAATGTAAGCAATGTAAAAGAAAAATATGACTTGCAAGCCGCAACAATAATCGACATGCGATGCACACAAATTTTACGGCATCGAAATAATCTAATTTCCATGCGGTTGTTTGAAACTTCTTGGTCTCTGCGGATAATGTTAGAACACACGTGTTCCATGCTTGTGAAGGTCCAGCATGATGCCGTATAATCCAATTGAGAGAGACAGTCTTGACTCTTGATTCACCTTGCTCATCAGTCATCACTGCTTCACTTTAAATCGTTAATTGTTGTCACATCTTTCAAATCAGGTTTTCGCATGCTAGGCTAAGTTTCCACGCTGATTGCCTTGATTTATGGTTTCAGATTAACAAATCAAGATTCAATTATCAGCCCCTACTATCAAACAATAATTTTGCTTCTGATAAGACCGAACTATGTAACTCCATCACTTAGTCAATAAAGTTTACAAAAATTTCTTTTAGCTGACTTGTATGATTCATTAACTTTAAAGCAGAATGTCGAGTTCAACGATTATCTAGTTGTCGATAAAGAAATAAAATACTATATAACAGGTATCCGGTTAAGATTTAATATAAAAAATTTAATAGTGAAAATAATTAAAAACTTAGATTAAGAAGAGTGAAAAATATATTTTAATAAGTTAAAATATAAGAGTAATTTTTTTTTTTTTTTACAGTTATAACTGTTTATAAAGAGTAAGTGTTAGTTTAATAAAAATATGAAGTTAAGTGTTTTATTAAAATTTATCTATTTTCCCTTTCATTAGGAATGAATCGTGGCATGTCATATGTTTTGTTGCCTCTGGGTGTCGGTGTAAGGAGGAAGACGGCTGTAGCTTCTAGAAAAAAAAACAATTATAAAAGTTTGATTAGGTTTTTTTATATAAGGGCGTAATCATTGACCCCTTGCCACTTGATTCTAAGTAGCTTTATTGCAAAGGATTCTAATTCTATGATTTGGGCAAATTCCAGTTACAAACATATAACGGAAAAATTACAATAACCCCCAATTAAATTTGAAAAAAATAATTAATCCTATATTTTTATTAAACTAACACTTACTTCCAAAATACCCCTAAAAATTAATATTTACCCCCTAAATATTTGGGGTGTAAGTGTTAGTTTAAAAAAAATAGTAATAATTTTTTAGGGATAAGTGTTAGTTTAGTAAAAATATGGGGTTAAGTGTTTTCTTGAAATCTAATTAGGGGGTCAGAGAAATTCCCCCAAACATAACTAATGAAAATAAGGGAATATAACTGTAATTATAGAATTCAGGAGGGACCTGCGTCTTCTGGTCCCTATGTAGGTCCGCCAATGTTGTTGGTCTTGGTCTAAATGTGTGCATGCATGAAGAGAGTGAATAGAAGACAAAGGACTAAATTACAATCTTTGATACAAGTCTAAAAAAAAACTACAATCTTTTAATTTAAGTCTGAATCTCACATAAAATCATCTAAATTGAAAAAATAAATAAAAATTTTATCTTTAATATAAAAGTAAAAACATCTAAATTACAATCTTTGATTTATTTCCCTAAACTACTTCTATTGTTTTTAAATGTTACCCTTTATGTATAATCTTTTTACTATATATTGTAATTCACTTCCACCTTTTATATATTTGCAGTTCAATTTTAATTTTTTCTTAATTATTTCATTTATTGTTACAATAATTTCTCTAATATTAATTTGATATTATGAAATTAAATGTTTATTTTTTACATATATATTTTTCTTTTTAATTCTACAAATAATTTATACGATAGATACTTTGTAGTGAAAACTTATATAATTTGGTTTTAATTTTGTTAAATTTTTATGTACATATGTTTATATAACTTGTAAATATATAGAATATATAATATTTTTCAGTCATAAAGGCATATAAATTAATTTAACATTTTTCAGTAGGGGTGGACAAATAAGTCCGACCCTTCGGGTTTTGGTTTTTTGTCGGGTTTCTCTCTTAAAACCAGAAACCCGACCCGACATTTTCTAAAAATAAATGCTATATTTGCAGCTACAGCGCTTCAACCCCGTTCCCCTTAATTTCTTTCTTTGCACCAGGACCACCAAGCTACGCCATCTTTTGACAATATTACGTAAAATATTGTATTTATTATATAATTTATATTTAACAATTATTAAAAAATGATGTAGTTGGCAAGATTCGAACACAAACACTCTGGAAGTGATACTTTGCTAGCATGACCACTCGGCTGCAAGAATCTTTTGGTACATGTTAAATTTTATATTTAGTTAATTATAATATGCCTAACTCGACAAAATCCGAACATGTCGGGTTTATTTTGAGTTGAACCCGACTCCGGATTGGTTTTTTTCAACCCGTCGGTTTATCGGGTTGAGTCGAGTTGGGCCAAACCTGACCCGACCCGTGCCCACCCCTATTTTTCAGTCATTTCAAGTTTGGGTAGAGCTATTTACATCCAAATGTTCGCTTAACACTCCAATTTTTTTTATTTTTGAAAAAAAATTATTACTTAAATTCCTATAAAATAATTTACTATTAAGTACAAATAAAAATGATTGAATATATTTTTTCCTTACACCCATCTTCTTATCTCTTTCATTATCTAATATTCCAAATGTTAGGGTTCTTTTCTTTCATGAATATTTGATTTGCAATAATTTTTCAATACTTCTATGTTGCTAATCTCCTTTTGAATGAATGGCATAGATTACCTTGTTAATTAATTATCTGCACATCTCTGATGTGCGTCTCTTCAATCACTTTTTCGATTAATTTGCTTCGTTAGAAATTTGAATTTATTATGAAACTTGGAAACTACTATTGTATAAATATTTTCAATCAATCTATTTTCACTTAGTACTCTTAAAAGGCTCATGCATGCTGTTGAGATTTATTTTTTTTTGAATTAATTTTACTCATTATTTGATCGTCGTTCATTTTTCTCATCTAATGGTGGAAAGAGATTCTAAGTTGGCATGAAAACAAAATTACATTTTAACTTATCTTCAAACCAGCCATGAATTATAGTAAATCAACAACTATCAAATAGTATATAAAACTAAGTCTTAATAGCCTATATATATATATATATATATTCTATTTAGATGCAAACAATCTTACCCTTTAAGTTAATTGTCTTATTATCAGACATTAGAAAATAAAAAACTAATATATGGTTCAAATATTCGTATGCAGACCTATATATTCTCGTAGTTTTATTTTTCTATCTCACTACCCGTATTCTTTATCCAATAAAAATAAATATCTTAACTTTAAGAAATTAACACCTAAGATATTTGTCTCGTGTCAAGAAATTTCTTTTCTCCAACCTCAAGAACATCTCTACAATCCGCAAAATTCACTAATTTTGATCAATTAACTTGTATCCTTTATGAACTTTGAATTCTTGTGCAACTCGGAAAATTATTAGGGTAGAAGCATCTCAATCAATCTATTTTCGCTTCAAAAGATTTTCTTTGATGATTGTGCTTCTTTGTGTTCTCCTTTAAAAGATTTGGTAGAAAGCTTGATAGCTTTTGTAATCGTAAAAGATTTAAAGGCGAAAAAGTGTGTAGATTAAGTGAAGAAGTTATTTAGGAAAATAATTAATCATAAAATTTATTATTAATAAGGGGTTATATAAGATATTAATTTTTACAAAATTTTCCTCTAAATTCACTTATAAGGATAACATTTTTTGCCATCAATATATTGAAAAGATGTTATTTACAAATTTTTCTTACAAACTCACTTATACACACTATGTCGCACGATTGCATGGTTACACATCATCACCTTAATTAAAATTATTAATTTCTTAAATTGACTCATCCAATCGTTACATTTTAAATTAATTTGTATGATAAATTTGTATAAAATAGCTTGTAAGAATAATATTATTCGCCATCAATATATTGAAAAGATGTTTCTTACTTATTACCAATCACGCCCTCACAAAGAGATGAGATGAAGTAAACATCTTACTTAACATCAAGTTTAAATAATTAAGATTTTTTGACCCAAAAAAAAAAAGATTAAGTAATATTATATACGCTAGACTTGTGGATAAGTTTCCTAATTTTGTTAGTTTTATAAAATTTAATTTTCAAAAAGATCGGCTGGGCTACCCACCGAACATGTTTAAATTAAATGGGGAGGTAAAGAGATCTGTAGTACTATATGTGTAATCTAAAGAAGCCGACGTGCATGCATCATGAAATTTAAAAACTTACTATCAACCCCACCTCTCCTTCCATAAACTGACGCTTTCTATCGATGGCAATCGGCACAAGAACACACTCCTCTCTCTCTCTCTCCCTATAGCCATATGGGCAGAAGGATTCTACCTCATCAGCTCATAAACACATGTTAAGCTAGTTCTATCAAACGCTTTCTTCCCTTGAAATAATCTCTAGTTATCTTAGAAAATAGGGATTAGTATAATAGTGTTAAATCTAAATATCATTGTAGCTAGATTCATACCTAAGATTTAAATTCTTAAATTAAATGGTTAATTAATATAATGTTCAAAGGTAAGGTCTTTGTATTCAAATTCATCACGTGTCATATTAATCACGTAAATTAAATTACCTAATCGTATCAAACAATTGGTGTGAAAAGTTTACTTGTTTACGTCATGTTTGTGTAGCAAATAGAGATGACGTACCATGCACAGTTCTGCGTTACACAGCGGCATTCATCTGTCAATTACTAGGCAACAACTAGAATTCCACAAGCTCTCATTTTCCTACCGAAAGGACAGCATTTAAATGAAAAACATGGAGGATTTCTCACATCGATGCTCTCTCTCTCTCTCTTTCCCTTTTAGTATTTATAGACGGACCTTCACACTCCTCACAGACCCACCACATCATCCTCATCATCCTGCCATTTCTGTGTATCATCTCGTTTTCTCTCTTGCTTTACATTTAATTTCAATCACTCATCAAATGGCAGCCTTTTCGTACCCGCATCCCGCTTTTGTTTTTGACTCGTTTCTTGTGCCAACCACCTCGAACAACATGTCTAGCTTAACTGAGGAAGGAACCATTATTACTACCAAAACCTGTGTTTCCCCAATGCTCTCAAATGAATATCTCCAGGAGATTCCTTTGCATCCCCAAATCTGTGAAAGCTGCTGCAATGTATATGAACAACTCCCTTTTTCATGTGATAGTACTGATGATCATGATCATGATCCTATTTCTTTGACAGCAAAGCAGGAAAATTATTCAGTTTCATCACCCATCGTGGTTGAGCCTGTTTGTGGTGATCAACTATCTACTCCTCAACTGGAGACACCCGTGGGGAAGAAGAGAAAGAACATGGATGTAAAGGTATATATAATATTGCTCAATTTACTAGTAGAAAAATGTCGTTGTTATATTTCCATGAAGATTCACTTAGTGATGCCATTTTGATCTGCTTTTTTCTGTTCTGGGTTTGCTTTAATTAGGTAGAAAGAGAAGGCGAAGGTGAGAAAGAAAGAAAGTGCACTAGTAGCTTGAGAAAGGTGGAGGAGAGAAAGACCAAAGCTGGTTCAAAGAAACAGAAGAAAGTTGCTAAAGAAGCTCCAAGTGGTTTTGTTCATGTCAGAGCAAGGAGAGGTCAAGCCACAGACAGTCACAGCCTGGCTGAGAGGGTAATTACCAACCTACACACTCGGTACCTCTTGAGATTTTTTATTGAGGTTTTCTCTTTAATCCTTAATGATATAAGGAGGAGATTTGAATTGTGATGGTGTAGACTTAACTTTATATTTAAACCTTTGATACTTTTAATGAAATTTGTTATTTTCTATTTTCTGGGCAAAATGTCAGCTGACATATTGATCTATTCCTTACCTGTTGAATATTTCAATTAATTTCTTGAATGAATTTCCAGGTAAGAAGAGAGAAAATCAGTGTGAGATTGAAGATACTGCAATCGCTGGTTCCAGGTTGTGACAAGGTGACATTCTACTGTGCATATGCTTGGTTTATTTAAAATAGTTTCTATTCTAATTTTAGGGGCTGACAAATTCTAATAATTACAGTCAAAGTGGTACCATTCTGATACTCGTCATTAATGCCTGTGAGACCTCTGACTTTGAAAGTTTAGGAGGCATGGCACACACCATGAAACGACAAGTCTTATGTCTTCTGTCGCGTTCAAATTCAGAAGTTTGGTTCTTGTTCCACATTCAATTGTCACATTTTTCATTTGAATTTAACATAGCAGGTCACTGGCAAGGCTCTCATACTGGATGAAATAATCAAGTATGTCCAAACCCTACAAACTGAAGTAGAGGTAAATAAAATGCTTCAACAAACAGCTTAATTGAACTGTGACTAATTAATTTCATGTTACTTATTTATTTACTATGCACGAACCACTAATGCTCATTCCCATCTCCAGTTTCTTGCAGCAAAACTCTCTTTTGTCAGTCCCGTATTCAATGAATTTGGAGTGGAATTCAACACAAACGTCACACTTGACCAGGAGGTACCGTATAATTAATAATTTACTGTATATTCTGATGTCGTTTTATGTTAAAATTAATTTGTTCATTGAACTTTCTGATTCTTTTTTTTTTTCCACAAGACTTGTCGCTCGGATTTTCAATTCCCTGCACCAAATTCCTTGTTACTTCATGAGCAGGAGCAGAGATCCAATGCTACCTTCCAAGTACTCATATTTTCACAGAAATATTTGCATATATATATATATATATATACAACAAATCGTATACATTTCTTACTTTGATAGTTAATCACTTGTAGGATAATGGCAATTCGTTCTGGGGCACAGACGGCGGTCGAAGACTTGAACTTGTCAGTCACCATGGGTTAGACAGTTCCGAGCTCTTTCTAGTGGAAAATTAAAACCAAAAAAAAAAAAATGTATTGTTAAATTCCATGAAGTTCTACTTACAAATATGATTTACCAATTTGTGTATCTTATACAGTTTTTGTTTCCTTTTCAGGCAGCTACCACGGCAACAAGAAAAGCAAAACAGATCTACAGAGCTAGCCTGACATAATAAATTACGTCCATATCATGTTCTGTAATTTAAAGTAGCCACTCTCTGTCGTGTCACGTAATCTTCTGAATCTTAAATGTTGGAATCATCGATTCCTTTCTCTTGCTGCCGAGAAGTGAATAGTGGTAGACCTTTTCTATTTAAGAATTTCAACTAGATTTCTGAGCCTATATTTTGAGTTTTCTATTTCTCTTCCATGGATATAACTTCAAATGTAGTTTTAATATTCAAGAAAAGATTTTACATAATGTATCTTATCCTTAAAAGAAAAATTATTACAATAAAAAGAGAAGATAAGAAAGATATGAACACATCACATGACTTCACAATCAAACAAAGATAGAAGTAAGCAAAGTTTGATAAGACGTTTACCTTACCCCAAGAAAAACAAAATTTTGAGAACCAATCAATTAGAACGTATTGGCGCCGCTAAGGAAATAAAATTGGATTAAACCTCCTTACTGTATATTTTGGACGAGTCATGTTTTCTACCTAAATTATCAAACATATCCCGTGCATGCCAAATGTCAAATTGTCAATTGACAATTAATTGTCCGAGAATAATTTTACGACTTCATGATCAGTACTTTCTTTCCGTCCAAACAATATATAATCAATTGAGGATGACTTTGTGAATTTGATAAAGTGCACGTTGCAGAAATGCTTAATAAAGACCAATTATTGATCAATATTCATCATAACCGCCAGTACTTCCATTGTTGTTTAGTCTAACTTTCATCAAGAAAACTTGCTGATTTGCTGCTATGTATATTTTTTTTCAAAAGGACAAACAACTAGAGTAGCATTTCAGATAAAATTGAACTTAGGAGGATTCAAATTCTTCACAGTGCAATTGTCTCTTCCTTGGGAAATGGGAATGCATTCAACAGTTTTTGCTCTTCTGCAAACGAGCACCAAGCCTATCCAATGGAGTATATATAGACAAGGAATCAAGAACTTGATCAACAAGTACACATTGGTTGGAGCCGTAATGAAGAGAAAATTATGCATGCTTTTTAATTCCACTTATTACTTCTTCTGCTCTCTTCCAGTAACCACTTGACCTAAACCTAAAAATTTTCGGCAGCCTAAGCTTCGCCGTATTATCAATAGTCCTATATAGAGACAAGGAATCAAGAACTTGATCAACATTTGCAACTTGCTTAGAGCCATAATATAGAGAAAATGCATGCGTTTCCTTTCTCTTTATTATTTCTACTTTTTAACTAACCACTTGATCTTGACCTAGAAGTCAGAGCAACCTAAGCGTAGCCGGCACCGCATTATCTACAGACTTCTAGTATATACAGACAAGGAATCAAGAGCAGGATCAATATGTGCATCTAAGTTTCATAGAGTGGTAATACAGAGAAAATGCATTATCTTCTTTTCCACTTATTACTTTTATTATGTGAAATAATCACTTTGACCTAAACAGTTTTACCGAGAAAATCAAAATTGATTTGATTGAGTGACTTAATTGTTGACAATGATGTGATGATGAGAGAATTTGAATTTCAAAGCTTTAGTTTTGATACCATATTAAATAATTACTTATTCAAAAGCTTAGACTAACATGTAAAGGTTTAGACATTAATAACGGAGTTAACTAAGTTTTTCCATTGATATATATATATATATTGTTGTCAAAATGGATTGATTTAATCCTATGTGACTGAAGATTATAATATTAGAGATTTAAATACTATATATTATATTTCTGAGGAAAAATATGAGTATTGTTGCATGCTTATTATGCTCATATTAATACTAAACCCATATTCAATCATCATCCTGGTCTCGACTGACGCTTGAGATTTATGGAGATATATCCATGGCAGATTTAAGGCTTAAAGAGGATTTAACATCTTTAAACTAATCAATATATAATTTTATTTGAGATATTTAATTATTAAATTGTGTTTAATATACATATTTATTGTTCAACTAGCGGCATTGGAATCGACATCTTTTAGAGAGTTTCTAAAACTAAGCAGTAATATATATCGTTTTGAATTAAGATATTAATTATTCTTAACAGGGATGACAATCGTACACACGGCCGCACGCATTCCATTTTGAGATGGATAGGGCATCAATTTTAAGGGTCTGATAGAATTTTGTGATCGTGGTTCGTTTTTTTAATTTAATTTTAATTTTTTATAGGAAGTAAGAAAAGATAAAAAGAATAAAAAAATATAGTTATATAATAAATAGGAATCCTACTTTTATTAAAAATAAAAAATCTCTATATTGACTTATAAATATTAAGGTTGAGAATCGATTTTAGTTATGAGAAAGAGACTAGGTACATAAA
>JANLJB010031083.1:0-48388 GCA_026212285.1 Bursera cuneata | reverse complement strand
TAAGTGCTAATCAGCTACAACAACCGCTTAGCCGAAGGTTAATTTTGAGCGTGACCAATGGGTATTTTGTAACAATACCAGTCAAATGTTGGAATATGCTCAAGTCTTAGCCAAATGTTCGTTCTATGTCTTCCAGGTACCAACTTATCATAGGTTCACATTGTTACAAGGCTACCATATTTGTAAAACTTACTCAAGTCCCAACCAAATGTTCGTTTCATATCTTCCAAGCACTTACTTACTATAAGGATTGTAATAACTTAAACAACATGGTACGAGTACTGTCTTCAACAATTCCACCTGAATAATAACTTAATGTTATTTAGTCACCAAGTTGAGACGTTCCAAAATTCCTGGGTTCATATCGCGACAAGGCTACCATATGTATCGAACTTACTCAAGTCCCAGGCAAACGTTCACTCTATATCTTTGAAGAACCGACTTACCATAGGTTCACATTGCGACAAGGTTGTCATATATATGGAACTTATTAAAGTCTCAGTCAAACATTCGTCCCATGTCTTTTAGGCATTGACTTATCGCAAGTACTACACTGAAGTTCACATCGTCACAAGGCTACCATATATATATGAAACTTACTCAAGTTTCAGTGAAATATTCGCTCCATGTCTTCCTAGCATCGACTTATCGTAAGTTCATATCCTGACAAGGCTATCATATATATGGAACTTACTGAAGTCTAAGCCAAACATTTACTCCATGTCTTCTAGGCACTGACTTACTGCAAGTACTACACTATGGTTCACATTAATTTGTAATATATATGGAAGGTACAAAACCAGGATTTAAATTGGTGTGGGTTCGAAACATAAACCAATCTTTAAGGATATAATTTAATTAAATATTAAATTAAAATATTATGAAATAGTAACATTATTATTTGTAACATATAAGTAAAAACGAGAAAATAATTATATTTTAAGTATTTAACATAAAATAATGTTCAAATTAATTTAAACTAATCAACCTAATCTAAATTTTTAATATCGATAACGATTTCACAAGAACCCTAAATCAATATCTAGATTTTAAAATGTCAAAATAAAGAAAACAAAGGAAAATAAAACAAAAACTCAAAAAAACTCGAATATAACTTTTGTTCCTTGAGAGTTGAGAATATGTATCTAAGCATGACATTGGTTTCAAAAATTAGAGATAGTAAATTGGGGGAAAAAAAAAGAGAAAAAAGGATGGGTTTAATAACAGAAAATTCAGTTTTGAAGTATTTTTAGAAGTTAGGAATAACTTTGCCAGTGTTTAGTTAAAGAAAATAAATAATAAATTTTATTTATTTAATATAATAAATTAATAATATTTGCATTTTTTAAATCCATATTAAGAAAAATCTCAAATTCGTCTAATATTTTCATCCTTTAATCAATAAGAATTGTTCTTTTAATATGCTTTAGTAACCCTTATTTCAGTGCTATCTTATGTTACTAAACAATAATAATAAATAAACTAACAAGCGCACATCCAATAAAATTATGTTACATCAATTTATACGAAACTTGAGTCAGTTATATAGATAGAGTTATTCTATCATAATAATAAATGAAATTATTTACATTCAATAAAATGTTTTTAATATTTATTTATTAAATGTCCATTATTAAATTTTTAAAAGTTAAAATTTTACTTCATATATCTTCATAACGTCAACACAAAATAATGAATCAATCCTTAATTGAGTGACAAATAAGGTGAAAGTTTAAAAATTTTGTTAAAACAATTTTTTTTTAATTGTGGATGCAACAAATTTTAATAAGTTTTTATTATTCATTGGAAAATAGATGTTAAAAATACTGGCATGCCCCCATAGGAATCGGTGAAACGACATCGTGCCAACTCGACTTTTCTCTAGAAAAAAAGGGAAAAGTACAGACTACAGGCGGAACTCGTAAGTGGAATCAGGTCGTCTATAAATAACCCAACCAAGACCAACCTCGTTGGCTGCCGCATTAAGGATCCGAATTTGGTCATGACCCGAACTCACAAAACCTGATCCGAATTAACAAGCACCAAATCCATGTATGTTATCTTCCCAAGAGTCTGATCACCAAACTCTCGACATCGATAGCTTTTGTTTCTAAACCCTAGCTCATCCCCGATCTTCATCTTCTGCGCTAACATGGGAGACTTGAACGATCCCTTTTTGCGCAACCAAAACTCCTCCGTTCAGGCCCGTACCAAGGCCCAGAACCGCGCCAATGTCCTTCAGCTCAAGCTCGTAAGTTTTTCTATTAGTATTCGTTTTTGTTATGTGGAAATAATACTTTTTTTTGGTCTTATGTAAATAATTGATGATTTTTGGTCATTTTTTAGATTGATTGTACTACATCAAAAATTTGATCTGTTCTGCTTGATGTTGGTTGTTTATTTGTATTGTGTATATATACTAGTTTTGAAGGTTTTTCGTGCTTTTTTTTGGAGGGAGTTTTTGTTAATTTTTGTTTATCTTTGAACCAGCTAATTAGGTTTGATAGGTTTTATATATTTAATAGAGAGGTGGAAAAAATGTTTATGATAAATAAAATGATGGTGGAAAATATGTAAACTAATTTTGATTAAATTACTGCTTGATAAGCATTCTAAAAGTTCTTTTCATGGTCTTAAGAGCTTACATTTTTTTCTCTAGATTGCAAGTGCTTTCAATTATTCGTTAGATCTTGCTTGAGAAATGTAATACGGTTTGCAGTTTGAGATCTCCCTGTACGAGTACACTACTAAAATGGGATTTTATAGTATATTTTTTTATTTGTGTCTTAATGTAATGATTTGTGGATGTGACAAATATGTATTGTTGAATTGGTTAATTTTGCAGATTGGGCAAAGCCATCCTACTGGTTTAACAGCCAACCTTTTGAAGCTATTTGAACCTCGAGCTCCGCTGGAGTATAAAACACCTCCAGAGAAGAGAAAATGCCCACCACTAATAGGTCTTACGATATACTTGCTTATGGTTCTCTCTTAATTTTGATATAAAATTATCGATTCTTTGAAGGTACCGTATTTATTTATTTTTTCTTCCAGGAATGGCACAGTTTGTGAGTAACTTTGCTGAGCCAGGAGATCCTGAGTATGCTCCACCCATACGAGAGGCCGAAACTCCTGTAAGATGTCTGCTTATATTAATTGCTTCATTGCAGTGATGCTTTTTTCCTCCCTTATTAATTTGCAGTTTATGATATCTATGATTGTTCCTCTTTATGTCTCTTGTTTTATATTCCAAAGGAATACCCCTTTGTTAATCTCTTTGAGAAGGATACCTTACAATAATTATTTCAGTCATTAGTTGTATATTTTTACTTTTTGTTTCACCAAAGTATTAGAAGCAGATAACTTATTAAAAAGAAAGCTTGAAGATATACATGGTGATTAGATCATTTGAAGGAAATTTTAAATTCTCTGCTGATTGAGGTGGCATTTTGCAATTCAAAGTATTATTATGGAGGTGGAGGATTTTTTGTTACATTTCTGCACTGTTTTGCTTTACAAATTCTCATAAATTTTGGGTCTTCTGCAGAAGGCTATTATATCTAAAGGGGTTCCTCATACCAGTTATTATTGGTTATTGAGTGGGTATATCGGATATTGGAAAGAATAATAAAAGTTTATGTGGTTACTATTGGATAAAAAACCCATAAAGCATAGTTATGGAATGTTTTGAATTTAGAAATACTCATCATTTGGTGACTCCTTTTTGTAAGGATGGTGTGCTTTTTTCCTGATATATTTTTGTTGATCCAGGTACAAAGAAGAGCTAGAATCCATAAATTACGACTGGAGAAGGGTGCAGCAAAGGCTGCTGAAGAACTTCAGAAATGTATTACCTCCTTTCTTTTGTGAAGTTTAGATGATGGGGTTTGATGTTTTCTGATTCTTGAAATTTGGTTTCTATGTTTTAATATGTTCTTTCTATTTCAGATGACCCCAATAATGACCCAAATGTTTCAGGAGATCCATACAAGACGCTGTTTGTTGCGAGGCTTGTAAGCTGATAATATTCCTCATTTATCTGCATCACATGTGACTTAAATCTCTTTATGTATTGAGTTCTAGTTGCTTTGTTTGTGTGCAGAGTTATGAGACTACCGAGAGTAGAATCAAAAGGGAGTTTGAATCTTATGGACCAATTAAACGGGTAGGTATTTTTGAGCATCCCCAAAAGGGTTTGGTAAGAGGTTATGTTCCACTTTATTCTTCCGATGTTCTTTCTAAAACTAAATCATTTTATCAATTGAAAGTTCAAGCTTTTAAAAGTTGTGCTCATGTATTTCTTTTCTCAACCTTTTTGGAATGAAAATGAAATTCTTTTGATCATTATGAAGTTTTAGGTGTATAAATTTGTATGTGTTTCTCATGTTTGTAAATTAGCTCTAAATCCACTCTCCAAGTAAGTATTGTAGTAGTGCAAAATTCATGGATGGTAAGTATAATTAGTGATTTATAGGATATGTTCTGTTCAGCATATAAATCAGTAGCAAGAAGGAGATTGTTGAGCATCTCCTTTTATGATATACCAAAGAGTGGTGGAGTGTGGAAGTTGAAAATAATAGCACAGGTATTCCTTGCCTTTTGTCGGTAAAAGTGTACAGTTTTGTGTTTCTTTGATCCTTTTATAACTTTTTTCTGATATAGTTGGATATAGAAATCATCATGAGACCAGGGTTTTTTTTATTTATTTATTTGGGGGAAAAGGGAGAGGGCTATTCTTCCACTTTTTAGATATTCTATTTTAGTATTAAGATTCATCATATTAAGTCAAGCCTGGTAAGGGGGCTGATTACTCGGTTCCACCAATGAAATTTCTGTTCCCATTTTCTTTCAATTCAATTCCAAAGATGGTGCTTCATCCTGCACAGCAAAGCTGAAAATTTAAGTTGAGCAGAGCAGTGATGCATTGTGCCTTTTGGACTTTATTTTCAAGCTACCAAAGGTGACCATCATCTGTTCTTTTTCCTGCGGTGGGTAAAAAAGTTGGGAGTATTAGCATCTCTTTCTCTTTTATTTGAATTTATAGTATGCATTACTTGCTACTAAAGTTTATTTTTGGCTTTAAAGGCTATCAAAAACGTATCGGCAGTTGAGAAGATGTTCTGGTATTTTCTGTGTTATCTATATGATCCATAACTATTTTGTCATTTAAAACAATTATTCCCTGGTAAGGGGAGGTTTAGTCTGTTCAACAATTGGTAAATTTGCTACGATACATCAGTTAGTCTGCAACTCTAGCAATGGTGGTGATGCACTCGCGACGCAATCCCTGTGATAAAAAGGTGAGCACGGCTTATGAGGCATATTGCCTATCTGCCGTGCCATTTAGGAATACTATTTCTACCTTTTTGTGTAGAGTTGTCACTTGGTAACAGAAAGTGTACAGCATTTGCTATGAATTTCTGTTCCCTTCCAGATCTATTTTTTACTCTGCAACTGTGGTATATATTTTATTTTCTTTTTTATTGAGCTTCTCAGGTCCGCTTGGTTACTGATAAAGAGACAAATAAACCCAAAGGCTATGCATTTATTGAGTACATGCATACCCGAGATATGAAAGGTTTGCTTCTATATCGTCCACATGTTAGTTTCAATCTTACATCTGAATTTTCCTCTTAAGGCACTGTTACTGAATGTCTTACAGCTGCATATAAACAAGCTGATGGGAGGAAGCTTGATGGCAGAAGGGTACTAGTAGATGTTGAACGTGGTAGAACAGTCCCGAATTGGCGTCCTCGCAGACTGGGTGGTGGACTTGGAACAACCAGGGTTGGAGGGGAAGAAGTTAATCAAAAGTACTCTGGAAGGTAATTACCTCAACTGCAGATGAACGATTTAGGAATCTTTTATATCCATCATATGATATGCTCTTAGAAAATTCTGACTATTTGGGAGCTGATAAACAAATTGAAGGTGCCAAATGTTTCTCAACCTATTAAGCTTTTTTATCGATTGCTAGTTTGCAAGGCCTGATCACTACTAGTTGACTTGCCAATGTAATTTGTTTTAGAATGTGTTTTGAAATTATTTTCTTTATATTTTAGGAGAAATATAAAATGTTTGGCTTTATCACCTTTAATTTGTTAGGGAACAAGAACAGTCAAGAGGGCCATCACGGTCTGAGGAGCCTAGGATACGAGAAGATCGGCATGCTGAACGGTAAGATTTGCCTATAATTTTCCGCTCTTCATATTTCTAACTTCATATTTTCTAAAAACTTGTTAAAGACTTTTTTTCAAAAAGGTCAGCGCAAAAAGTGTCTTGGCAGGAATCCTTATTTACTTGCTCTTTCTTTTTGACTGACAATTATAGAGGCAGATAGGATTGAATTTATCATCTTTGGGCATTTGTTTGTCCTGGCATCTGGGTTTAGACAATTTTTGTTGGTCAAAGTTTTTTGTATGCTTATATATTCAGTCTTATGTTTGTGATTGACATTGAATAATGTCTCAGGGATAGGGAAAGATCCCGTGAAAGGGGAAGGGACAGAGAGAGGGAACGAGAGAAGTCCCATGAGCGCTCCCATGACAGGCCAAGGGATCGTGATCACAGAGATGATCGACAGCATAGAGATCGCGACAGGAACAGAGACAGGGAGAGAGAAAGAGACCGCGGTCGTGATCGTGGTCGGGACCGCGGTCGTGATTATGAGCGTGATAGAGAGAGAGACCGTGATAGGGAGCGTGATCGCCCTCGTGAAAGGGATAGGGACAGGGACAAGGATTATGAAGTTGGTGATGCTGACCATGAACGTGGGTACTCCCGTGATAGGGATTCAGACTATGATCGTGTTGATTTAAAACATGAGAGAGATCGACATGGTGAAAGGGACTATGATCATGCCGACCACGAGGATGATGGAGGATGGTATGAACAGCCTGATCACTATGATCATCATCGGGGTTATCTTGAGGGTGACCATGATCGTTATAATCAATATCATGACGATGATCATGACCGATACAATCGTATGGAGGAGGATTACCGTTATGACCGTGGAACATCTGAGTCTCGTGAAAGGGAAAGAACTCGAGCAGATCATGATTATTGACACTCAGAAAGGTCGGTTTCCCGGTAGAATGATAGCTAAAAAGTTAATGAGTTACCCAATTACCCAATATCTCAAATTACCATGGTTTAGTTACGGTCTCTAGGAAGTTGATCGTTGCTGTTTTATGATCCTCAAGTCTTGTGTCTGTTCCCCATTTGCTTTATATTGTATGAAAGAGTTAAAAGTATGTTTAATCGTTTATTATGGTTGTCAGATTTGTTTTTTGTTTAAGAACCTTCGCTATGTTTTCTAGTAAGTTCTGATGAACCTGTATGATGACACTCCTATGTTTGCTCATTTTGTTGATGTTTGAAAAGGATTGCGTTTATGCTGTTGCATGATATAAACCTGTTTCACCACATACGCCCCTTTGTGCGGTGAAGCATTCTATGGCTCTTTCTAAGCATTTGGAAGAGGCAAGGTGATTGAAGTTCGTACGCATTTTACATTTGAGCTAATATCAGTAAAACTACTCTTCAGGTTTAGCTTAATATCTGGCGTGGACAAGGTTTGACAATTTAATCTACCGAGGCCCTGAAACTATCAAATATCAATGATTTAATGTTTTCTGTTATTTTCAAGCCTAACAGAAGTTTGAAAATCCTCTTTACTTCTGCTAACATTTATACTTTTAATTTTAACTCTTAACAAAAAAAATGAAAGAAAAAAAAAAAAGATCTTTCCTTTTCTCTCGGCTCCTCTTTTTCAAATCCTAACTAAGCTATGACCGGCCGCATACACCACCAAGTCGATCCATCATAATTAAAATTAAAGAAGAAAAAAAGAAACCATTAGGGTTCTTTCCTTCTTATTAATTTATGGTGCATTGAAGTCGCTGGGTTCGTCACTAACATTTGTTCAAAACCAAAAACAGTCGTCAGTTGAATCTGGTTTTTGAAAAAAGAAACTCCAAATACCACAAACAATCGTCACCGATTCCTTCACAGCATTGAAGATTGGGTAACAACGCCGCCGCAAAGTTACCCTCGATTTGGTACTCCTTCCCAGTATTCTCGAACATCTTTTCATGCTGAAGATTAATTTCTGACTGTCCGTTCTCTCTCCTGCAAACGCCTAACACTTTGAAATAAACTCAGTCTTTGCTCACCATATTAAAAAGACTAACTCACTGAGTTGACTAAGCAAAACAACAACGAAAAAAGTCAATAAATATGTAATCTTCTTTATTTATTTTTCCTTGGTTTTTTTTTTTCTTTTTTCTTGTTATATTGAGAGTGGCTGCTCTGATTGTTCTACTCTCTGGTCAAGTACATTCTGTTTGTGTGGTAGTTTCTCAATAGCTGAAATGAAATTCCTCGAGATAATGATTCGTTGTTTTGGAGGCAGTGTTATAGTGGTGGACACCGTGGACTGGTGGACTAGCCGACTAGTTGATGTGTTTCTTTTTGGAATCGATCATGTTTGCCATGGCCAGCGACCATAGTTGGGTTTCAAAATTCTAAATTATTTTCTTTTTCTAATTTAATTTGATTTTTGGTTTACGATTTTGAATTGAATATTAATTGTTTAATATAAAATTCTAAATTTACCCCTTTACGTTAATATAAATTTTAACGAGAATGTCAGTTGATTGATTCTATTTAATGTTAAAGGTCTCATTGATTAAGTTGGCTGGTAATGCCATGTGATTCCTATCCATCAGACCATCACTCTAGATCTCTATTCAACAATCCTTCTTCTTTTACGTTATAAGTCTACACACATACATTTATTTATTTATACTCGTTTATCAAATATTTTTTAACTAACCCAAATTAAAAACAGAAATGATTTTGCAAAATATGATATGATCAGAAAATTGTCTTCAAATATTTTTGTATTAGTATGAAACAATGTATACTCTGTGAATGTCATGCTTAATATTAGGATTTGAATAATCACTGATGAATAATTACGGAGGAATTACCAGAAATTTGTTTGATAAAATTTGATTATTTGGCAGAGTCTAATAGGTGATAAATTTGGACATAATTAAATTGTGAGTTGGATTTATTCACTTGTGGTTCTGTATGTCGATATGTTCAAAGGAAAATGGGGTTTGGGTTGGATTTTAGGCATTAATATATTCCCATTCATTCAGGGAGAGTGCCCGAGAGCAGTCAAATGTGCAATTAAAAATACAATAATACTATAAATACAAAATTTGTATGAAGTGAAAGGGTTCAATTTAAAATAGTACACTCAAGTTACATAGCTTAAACTAAACGTAACCGACATTCTACACATTCCAATTTCCCCAGGTTAATCCCATGCCATTTTCCGACGTGTCCTCCCATCCCTGTTTCTTGCAGCTTCTCCTGCCATACCTGTCACTCTTCCCAATCTCACTCCCACACCAAAGTGAAGCCCTAGAAAACAAACAAAAACTCCATCATAAGCACCCACATGCGTCCACGCCTCATATCCGTCAAATGTGTCAAATCTAGTATCCCAACGCTCAGATCCGTGATAAAGGAAGCTCTTTCTTTCGGTGGAACTGTGATATCAGTCGCACTGTACACGACGTCGTTTTCATCTTCTGCCTGTGATCATCATTTCGGCGGCTTCGAAAAGAACATTAAAAAAAAAAGAAAAAATCAAATTAGAAAAGAGAGTTTTTGTTTAAAGGAAAAAGGGATGGTTTCGCTTTATGAGAAAGAGGAAGAGGGATAAAGGTTTGCTCGGTTTTTTTCGTGCAGCCATGAACAGTTGGGGGCCTTGGCCTGTGATCATTCGGGCATCATGTTTATGGAATCAAGCGGGTAGTATTCTCATGTTAAGTCCACCCACATCTTGGGATATTTTGAAATTCAATTTCTGATGATTAATCCTCTAAATCACTCATCATTTTCTCCACTAATATACCTTATAATCTTAAATTACTCTTCTTTCTTTATTTGTCTCTCGTTGCCTGATCCTTAACTTCTTTGAATTGATCATTGTGTCGTGCTTGTGCTTGGTTATTGTATGTTGTTCACATGAATGCTCATTTTGGTAGTTGTTGGTTGTTAGCTTTGAAACTATCGTATGCCTCCTAGATTGGGCCATAACCCATCCATGGGTTGTCAATCAGATTATGTTGGGCCATAATCCATCTGGTTATGGAAAAGGGCAAAAAGTCTTTTCTGCCCTTACTTTAGCTAGTGACCAAAATAGTTTTATGCACTCGGCATGGTGAATATATTAATATTTATTAATTTAATTTATATATAATCATTTTACTATTTATTTGATGTCACTATACATAAAAATTTCAAAAAATTTTAAAACATTTTTATTTATCAACTATTTTATCACTATGTCAACTATTGATATTACCCTTTTTTTTTCTTAATCAATAGATTTGTGTTACATAAATGATGTTGGAAGCGACAATAAAAATTATATATTATTTGCAACAAATTTAAAATTCTATTATCAGATGATATTATTATTATTTTATTTTTGCTTCGATCTTGATTAAAATTTGCCCACCCATAATTGAATTACCTTCCCATTAAATTTCTCAATGTTTAAGACGTGCCAAGAAAACTGCCATTTTACTATTACTCAGGTTTAATGTAATTTCACGATAAGTACAATTGGTTCACTCGAAGATTTGTTTACGATATGGACAGCAAATTGACCCCCCCAAAAAAAAAAAATACTCATTATGGTTAGGGGCCAAAAATTTGGGAGACATTTTTCAAAAAATTTGGAAAAGGCTGCGGAACCAAGAACACTGCAGCGGATTTTGTTTTTGTTAAAAATTAATAATGTCATGAGATGAATCCAAAACTATGAGAATTCGACGAACTCTGCATAAATCTTAACTTTTCATCTCTTGACATTAAAGCGTGTTTAAGCTACCTAACAAATTCTGGCATTAGTTCAAGAATACCCCCTTGAGAGTACTTATATATGTTTTGGCGTCACTGCCTGTCTCAATTTTCATATGATAATGATTGGTAAAGAGAGAATACAGAATCCAATCTCCGATATCACGAGATTGCATGTGAACCAATTGATTCCCGTTGGAACAAACCAACGATCTTGGAAGGAGATGTTAAACAATTTTGTTCGGAAGTGCATTTGTGTGATAAGAATTGATGAAAAGACCATTCGAAGCAGCCATGAAGGTTCACGGGTTTGCTCCATATATAAAACCACTACGTCCTCTTTCATAAGACTTCTGAGCATGTTCCTACTCAGTTGTTTCCAAACTTTGACGTTGCTTCTGCGAAGTTTCCTTTCCTTCATTTTCTTGTTTGTTTTAGCTTCCTTCATTTTCTTTATTTTACCTGCATGCATCACATACACGCACAGGCACACGCACACGCACTCTTAAACTCATTAAGTTCAACTCTTTGTAAGATCATTTAATCAATTTACTTGTAATAAGAGGAACTCAGTAATGCCAAGAATAGGAAGCAGCTAAGAAACTTCCATGATCCATAAAGTTTAGTACGGCTGAAGTTTGAGTGTCGAAGAATGTGTATAGGATTCGAGAAAGAGAGGATCAAACAGCAGGGACTGTTTGCATATATAGTGAGGACAAGGAAACGTAAACATCGATCCAAAAAGTAGAAGCAGTCCATGCATGTAATAATTCTGGCACGCTGTAATAATTTGAGACTAAACGGACTCCTCACTATAGCGAATTAGAATAACAAACCTAGCTACATTACATTCATTAAGCAAAATTTTGTGGCGTCCATTAGCTTCCACGAAACTTCAAGATGCAACAGAAGACGAGAAAGCATGCAGAAGCATCTTATTTGCTTCTATTTAACGCGTTTGAAATGCTACCTTCAACTTCAAGAATCAAGATGCAGTAAAAGCATTTCAATTTAAATGGATGCCGATGCGTTAAAGACGAGAATATTCAGCTTTTGGAAGCATCCATTAATATTAACTGAAACAGAGAATGTATTAATTAAATGCATACAGTACGACCGAGTAGTAACAATTTGAGGACAGTCAATTGATTCCTCGAAGTAGTAATAAGAAAACAGCTAATAGGCTTGAAACATTTATCGTTTTAGCACACGTTAAATTTATGTCCCGATAAGTCCTTGTCGGACTCGAATGACTCCAATTCGATCGGGGTGAAATTTGATTTCAAAATTTGAATTACCTTTCCGAGTTAGATCACTAAAAATTCAAACGAGGAAATGCTAATAAAAAAGATGCATATCTAAAACCTTTAAAGTGGCAAAAGGTTTAGCCAATAAGCTTGATCGATCCCTTTTGGAAATGGGTATTTTCAATGTTAATAGAAAACATTTTAACAAGTTAGAAATATAATGGAAAAGCACAACTCAATTTTATGTAATGACGCGTGCCTGCAAATAGTAATGGTCGATTTTTTACCTTTCTTTTGTTTTATTTTATTTTCCTGAGAATCCTAAAAGTTGTTGATTGCTTGCGCATCCAAAGAAAAATGTTAATTTATAAAATTGAAGAAAAAAAAAAGTCAAAATAGTAAATAAGATTTGGAGTTTCTGTAATTTTAAAACAAAGCAGTCCACCACATGGCGAGTCACTGAGAGAGAGAGTTTATAAATGTAGAGGCAAGACAGGTACTAAAAAGTGCACTCTCATTTCTTCATATTTTCCTCCTCGATGTGTCTCAGTGCAACTGCTCTCAAAGCTGAGTAATTTCAGGAACAAAATCGAGAAAGAAAAATTCAAGGAAAAGAACAAATCATAGTGAGAGCTAGTAATAGGATAACTATTATAATCTCTTACTTCTGCTCACAAAGATAGAGGCTACGCTACTCTACATTTAAATGGCTCAATCTCAAAGCAGGATAAACGGCAGAGCCTTGGCAGTAGCTGCTGCATGGATGTTGTTACTGGGTTTAATCATGATGGAAAAAATGGTCAGTGCTGAGAGGTTACTGAAGGATAAAAATCCTGAAGAATTTGCTGAAAGAGAAATCGTGCGACCAGGATTTTTACATAGAGTGGCAAATTTCTTATGGCAGAGTGGGCAATCCTCTTATCAGCCAATTTGGCCTGTGAGTCCCTCTCATCACAACTCTTTTCTGTACCAAGTTTGTACTTTTATTTATGATATCGAGTCATAAAGTTTTTGTACATGGAATCATCACAGGAGATGGAGTTTGGGTGGAAAATCATAGTAGGAACCATAGTTGGATTCTTCGGTGCAGCATTGGGTAGCGTTGGAGGGGTTGGAGGAGGCGGAATTTTTGTTCCCATGCTCAGCTTGATCATTGGTTTCGACGCCAAGTCTGCCACCGCCATTTCTAAGTGTCAGTAATATGCTTTCAGTCTTTCTCCTCTTAAAATAAAATGAGATAAAACTTTGGTGCATACGAGCAGCTTGCATGATGCATTATGACAATTCATACACATCAATTTAAATATACAGGAACATGAGGACATTTGTAAGTTACTGTAAAAGGTGTAGCATTTTACTAACACGCTGAATTACATCCTTTCAGACGCACAATTTTAGAATATCTAGTACTTGCGTTATGTTCATGATTCAGAACTCTCTTGTTTGCAGGTATGATCATGGGAGCAGCTGGGTCAACAGTTTACTACAACTTGAGACTCAGGCACCCAACACTGGACATGCCTCTCATAGATTACGATCTGGCAATGCTATTTCAGCCCATGCTTATGCTAGGAATCAGCATCGGAGTTGCCTTCAATGTCATGTTCGCAGATTGGATGGTCACTGTTCTACTTATCATCCTTTTCTTGGGTAAAATCTTGAAGCCAACCTTATTACCATCTATCTGTATATAATCCTAGATAATCTGAAAGCACCTCAAAAGAATAGCCGAAACTTTTGGGCATTTTAAAGCAATTATATTAAAGTGGAATCGTCTCATTCGTGTACTGTCAAGGCATCCAGTTAAGGTTTCTTTCTTTAATCATATTAAAGTTGAAATATGCAGCATAATTTTTGCAAACTGGTTCCACAACTGGCTTACGTAATTCTGCAGTGAGAAATGCAATTCTTCTATGTTACATGTAATGTATTTGATATGGTTAAATTAAATCTTCTGGTTACAGAAACTTATACTATCTATGTGGCAGGTACATCAACAAAAGCGTTGATTAAAGGCATAGAGACATGGAAGAAAGAGTCAATGATGAAGCAGGTATTTTATTCCATTTAAGTAATTATTCTTGAGCTCTTAATGGATTTTTCCCGACTTATTTACTGAAGAGTTACTGATTCTGTTTGACTCCCAGGAAGCAGCCAACGTGTTGGAAGCAGAGTCCAAGCCCGCTGGTGAGGGTGCAATTGTCTCTCCAAGCTAAACTTTGCAATAAGAATTAGACATAAGTAAAATATTTTAATGTATAATTAAGATGGCAGCAGCAAGAAGTAATATATTAGATTCAATCAAGAACCAATTGCAAAAATGGCACAACATAGCACCAAGAAAAAATATTAAACTACTAATAAGCCTATGATAAATATACTTGCATACCAGGCTACCAAGTTTTCCTGAGAATATTCGAGAAATTTTCTGGGTAGAAATCTATATAGGTAGCTGTAATTTTTAAAAGTTTGAGCTAACCTGAATTGCAGAAGGTGAAGAACAAGATTACAAACAATTGCCAAGTGGTCCGGCTGCGCAAGATGAAGAGGTGAGTCCAAAAACCTTTGCTTCCAATAGCAAGATCCTTTCCAGAAGTCTTAAGACGCCATAAAAATCTTGTTATTTTTATTACATACTTTAACAATCTGATCTTCATCAGGTTCTTCTACTGCAAAACATTTACTGGAAGGAATTATCACTGCTCATCTATGTGTGGATGAGTTTTCTTGCTGTTCAGATTGCTAAGGTAATCAATTTTAATTCATAATGTCACACGAAATAAAATTCAGATCGTTCTTTTTCGAAGCTTTTCTAAGATTCATGACATGCAACAGATGAAACAGCTGAAAAGTTCGCCTGTATTTCTAGTTAACTGCATGATTTATACTTGTCTACAAATGATCACAAATTAGCTTCTCTATGAATCTCCGCACAGGAATATACTGCAACGTGCTCCATCGCGTACTGGATTCTGAATTCCTTGCAGGTAAATTCTACAACCTTAATAATAATATGTTTTAAAAAATTGCAAGCTATACACATAAGAGCATGGTCACATTGGTACTCAGAATGTCTACATAAGGTGGCTTCATGCTTAACAACATGAACCAATAAGCAATGACCCAACAATAAAATTAGAGACAAACAGGGGAAAGAAGAAAGTATATTTTTTAATTCTGAGGACAAGATCTTGACATCTCAGAAAAATTATCTTTTTCTACCCTACATAAAGTAATGATCATAGTTCATAAAGGAATTAGACTAGTCCAAGAGGAGAGCATAATCATCCATTTACATGTTCTTGAAAAATCAAATAATTTGTGCTTGTGGACTAGGTGAATATTGTAGAAGAGAAAATTATATTGAGATGCAACATTGTCGCTAATTTAGCCCCTTCTTGAGTTGGACCATTTAACCAGAAAACTAACTTTATCCAAAGCTTTATCATTTGAAGCAGAAACAATAATCATAATCAAGCCTTAATTGGTGAAAATACAGCAAAGCTTAAATCTTTAACCATTGAAGATTAACAATCCTACTGCAGAAAGTAATTTAGTTGAAAACAAATAATCATGGCCCTCAGAAATTGCGAGTGAAAAAATAAGTTTCATAGTATCGAAGGCACCTATGAATCTGGGGCAGAGCACGGCACTTGCCTGCCTGTGCATGATTTTTGATGGCAATGAATTTTCTATTGCCTTACTTCAGGTGACGCTTGTCCTGGTGCACCTTAAAGAGGCCTTCACTTAAAAAGATAGGCAAAGCACGCTTCAATAGTTCAAAGATTGCATTGTCTCAACATTTAGATTAATCCACCATGAATTTAAACTGTTCAGGTGCCGATTGCTGCCTCTGTTACACTCTTTGAAGCCATATGCTTGTATAAAGGAACCAGGGTGATTGCATCAAAGGGGAAAGAAATCACAAATTGGAAGATACACCAGCTTATCTTTTACTGTTGCTGTGGAATAGTAGCTGGCATGGTGGGCGGATTACTTGGGCTCGGGGGTGGCTTCATCTTGGGACCTCTCTTTCTTGAACTGGGAATTCCTCCTCAGGTATGTTCAACTGCTATGTATGCATTACTAGACTCCCTAGTGTTAAACCTCTTCAAACAAAAAGAGGTTGTTGGAATAGAGAGATTAGTTGCTTAGATTACTCATTGACTTATTGTGATTATCCTTGATTATGGAGTAGATTTCTAGAATTAATTAGAATTTATTTCTTTCATTTTCTTTATCTATTGTAAAGTATATAAATATCCATGTAGTATTATTCAAAGAGATTAGTAATACATCTCATATTTCTCTGCTCATAGAGGTGATGGAAGGAAATGGTCACATTATACTTCAAAAGAAACATTATCTACTGAAAGTGAACAATCCATATTTCTCATCAATTAGAAATGTCTCACGGGGAATTTTCAGCTTGTTAGTCTGGAAATATACAACTCACACAACATATTCGTACACCTTTTACAGGTAGCAAGCGCAACATCAACGTTTGCAATGGTATTTTCATCCTCAATGTCAGTTGTGCAATATTATCTCCTCAACCGTTTCCCAGTCCCCTATGGTAAGTGATGGCTACTAGAGCTTTCGATTATGCAATTTATCATCAAATTTTGTTCTGGCTCTACCTCTACTACTTATTGATTTTATCTTTTCTGTCTTCAGCTGCTTATTTTGTTTTAATTGCAACAATTGCTGCCTTCGCTGGTCAGCATGTAGTGAGAAAGATAATTGCAGTCCTTGGCAGGGCATCAATAATCATTTTCATACTAGCTTTGACTATCTTTGTGAGCGCTATCAGTTTAGGTAAATGGCTCTCCAGCTTTTTGCCATTTAGTTCACTTTCCCAAGAGATAAGTGTCAATTTTCTAGTGTATATTGCAGGTGGAGTAGGCATCGAAAACATGGTTGAGAAGTTGGAGAATCAAGAATACATGGGCTTCGAAAATCTCTGTCACCAATCCTGAGTTTGTGGTGTATCCAATTCCAGGGACTTGCTTGATTCGCTACACTCGGCGTAACATTCACCTATTTTTCCATTATTTTCAAGTAAAGGTTATGGTTTATATATGTTAGTGGACATTCATATACTGTATTATTGTCTGCTAAAACTTCTTACAGCAAAGTTTCATAATGTTGTTTTTCATCTCTTTCTCCCAACAAAGAATCAGTAATTGTTTCTTCAGGGTAATCTTGCCAACCATCTCTTATCAAAATGCTATGTAAGAAGCCCATTTGGGAAGAATAATGTAAGTTGTCGAGACTTTATTTTTTACATCGTGCTACCTTTTCGTTCCATCCAAATCATATCATGGGAAGAGTACTCAGTTTACGAGAACAGAACAAAAGGTACGATACATTAACAATTTTCTTCATCATATTGGTAGAATATGCAGGCTTCCATTTGGGCTATCGAGATTTCCCACAAGCAATGTGAAGCAAAAATGAAAAACCAATTTAAACAAACATGAACAACATTATGATATTCGTTAGTTTATTCTTTTAGTCCCTGTATAACATAATCAAAATCAACCAGCTCTACTCATTGTGCAATGGCATTTCAACAACTGCAATGCATAAATTTAAAAGTGATAGCATCACTTGTTAATTCACTCTTTATGTCCCGACATCACTTGCTTGCCCCTTGGTCTTTTAGCGAATTGTAAAAACAAGATGAAAAATTGACACACATCATCAATTTACATAAAAGACAAAAAAAAGGGCATACAAAGAGACAACAACGCTGAGTAAATTGCGTACTGTTGTTAATCTTCCTCCAGTTTAGTATCTATATAGAACACTTTGTATTATGGTGTGCTTTAGGATTGATGAAGGAGATAGAAGGACAGAAAAGTCTTTTCCAGTTTGTAATGTAACTGCATTGAATAAAATGAGTATGTACACCTCACCTCTGCACCATTGTGCTACAATTATGGACTCCCTACATCTGTCAAGAAGTACACAACTTTTTAAACATGATTTTCCCACACATCAGCAGAGCTAATTATAGTGGAAGACAAAAAAAAAAAAAAACATAACCCACAAAATGGGACACGATGCTCTGCTCCAATTAAGTAATAATTAACTAAAATAAAATAATAGACAGGAGAATAAACACTGGTTGGGGATAAAAATTGAAATGAAAATCTCACACAATCCAAAGTGGTTGGGCTCGTCGAACAAAGCATGCTCTACGCTCCTTCAATTCGGAGGAAGCAACCGTCCCTACATCTTGTCAGTAAGCCAATGCTACACTGCGGGCCCTAAAAAGCCTAACAAAAAATAAAATAAAATAACATAAGAACCATGCCAAACAACTGTCATCACTCATCTGGTAGACGCAGCAATTAAGAGCAAGTTTCAGGGCAAGATTCTAATGCCAGTTTTCCCGCCCAACCCGAAATTACTATTTAAAAAATATATATTAAAATCTTGCTCTCCTAGTGCTTCGTATTCTTATTTTTCGGTGACGTACCACATTTCTCTGCTCTGCTCTGTCCTGCTTTGCTCTTGTAGCTGCTAAAGCTCAGAGTGGGTGCGTTTCTCGTTCACACGGTTCGTGCTTTTACATTTTGGAAATTACTTTTTATTTTCTTTATATTGAAAAGATACTAGTAGTAAACCCTAATTTTGACGGTTCTGAGAAAGTTTGCTATGTGTTTTTCGCTTAATTGTTTGTTTGGATGCGTTTTGTGTAAAGGAAATAACGTTTTCTTGTCGGATTGTCTGATTTTTAGGGTTCAAAATGGCGGCAAACGATGATGACGCCGTCGCTACTGAGTCTCCGCCTTCGGTCCTGGAGTATGAGGTTTGATTTTGCTCGCTTTATCTACTTATTTATTTTTCTGTTTGGTTCCGAGGTCGTGAAAAACTGGAGAAATTTGTTCTAAGCACTTGTTTGGTTGTGAAAATTAATGTTGAGAAGCAAAGAGTAGATCCTAGAAAGTAGCTTCATTATTAGGCATTTTAAGCATTTACGTGTGGTAAGCTTTCCTTATTATTATTTTTTCCGCTCTCTAAATTGGCCTGTTGTCTTGTTTGGAATCTTTTTCCCCAATAAAATGTAGGATGTATGGCAGGGAAATGTTGAAGTGAAATTAGAGGAAGAGGATAGTATGGATGAACAACATGATAACACTTTCATGGCTAAAGCCATAAAGGAGGAGAAAGAACTGCTGGAAGCTCGAGGGGGTGGAGATGGATGGGAACTGGAGAAGGAACCCACGAGTGAAGCGCAACTGAGTGCGGCGCAGTTTACTAAGCTGGATGAGCTTCTAACGCAGACCCAGATGTATACAGAGTTTCTGCTGGAAAAAATGGAAGACATGACACATGTAACCTGTCAAGCAACTTTGTGAATGAATCTTCTTACTGGGAATTTTTCTTGTTGCTGATTAAGTTTTTGTGTAATTGCATTGCTAGAATGGGTTGGAGCAAGAGAGTGAGCCAGTGGAGAAGAAAAAGGGCCGTCGAAAGAGAAAAGTAGCAGCCTACAATACTGTAATATACTGTGTAACTTTTACTATGTTGATGTATTGCATCCCATCTGTTGCTTGTGATATTATTTACTATCTTATAAATACGCATTGCTAGAGAGTGTGTGGAATTAATATTGTGTATTTTATCTTTCATGATGTGTGTATGATTGCATAAATAATTTAAAAAATGTAACATGTCATCAGAGGAAGGCCAAGAGGGCAGTTGCAGCAATGCTTACTCGATCTAAAGAGGTAGAGAAAAATGAAGATGAGAACCTGAATGAGGAAGAGAGACTTGCTAAAGAGCAAAGAGAACTTGTACCTTTGTTGACTGGTGGAAAATTAAAATCATATCAGATTAAAGGTGTGAAGTGGTTGATCTCGCTGTGGCAAAATGGGTTGAATGGGATTCTTGCAGATCAAATGGGCCTTGGAAAGACAATTCAAACAATTGGTTTTCTTGCACATCTAAAAGGGAAAGGATTATATGGGCCTTATTTAGTGATTGCTCCACTTTCCACTCTCTCAAATTGGCTAAATGAGATTGAGAGGTAATTGTTTATGTTCATTATGTGTATATCAGCATAGATTAAAGCCATATGCTATTCGTATTAATATACTTCTCTAAGAAAACGTTTGCAATAGGTTTGTACCCTCAATAAGTGCAATTATCTATCATGGAACCAAGAAAGAGAGGGAGCAAATTCGAAGGAAGCACATGCCTCAAACAATCGGCCCAAGATTCCCCATAGTTATCACTTCCTATGAGATTGCATTTTCTGATTCAAGAAAATATTTGAGGCATTACAGTTGGAAATATGTTGTGGTGGATGAGGTAAGTGTCCAAGTGGTTCAGAAACTTGGCTGTATCCAATTATGTGTCAGATTGAGAAATTTTAGGATGATTAATTTTACTTGTGCTTTCCTAACTCTTTACCATTTTCTTGAAGGGGCACAGGTTGAAAAACCCAAAATGCAAACTGTTGAGGGAACTGAATTATTTACCTATAGGAAATAAGCTTCTATTAAGTGGGACTCCTCTGCAAAACAATTTGACAGAGCTTTGGTCATTATTACATTTCATTTTGCCTGATATTTTCTCATCTCTTGATGAATTTCAATCCTGGTAGTATTCTTTTTCCATTAGCCTATTAGTTATTTTTATTTAAATTTATAGTTTTTGTTATAATGTACATTTGTCTGTTTCAGAGGCATATTCAAATATATGATGTCTTGCTCTTATAAAATGATAAATTACCATTGAGAGCCTTATTGGTAAAGGCACAACAACAATATTTAATTTCTAACACAATCATATGCTGAATGCCCTATGGTCCACCTAAGCTCTTCAGGTATCCGATTGTAAGAATTTGTAAATTCCTCGAAAGGAATATTTTTTTAACGTTAATTTTTTTTGTTTCCAGTTGAACATCAAGCCAACCAATGAACATATATATGAAATTCTACCCTTGTTTAAATCAGAATATTTATGTTGATAATTATATTTTTTAGAAAAGAGAGAAGAAAGAATCCAATCTCTGATATCATGAGATAGCATGTGAACTATGAATTACTGAAGGCAAATTCATTTTTTTAAATGTGAACTATGAATTACTGAAGGCAAATTCATTTAAAAAAAAAAAATCAAGTGTCTGCTTGCAAGAATTTGTACTTTTTTATTTAATATAGTAAATAAAGAATTTATATTAATAGATTAAAAAGAGTGGACCAGGTGTCCTTAAATACAAAAAAACCTAGAATTATTTCAGTCAGATAAAATTGGGGAAACTTGCTTCCTTAACTTTTTGACTTAATGGTTTTCTCCATGAACATGTCATTGGTTTGACTTGTCTTGTAATGATAATCTCTTAGTTAATAACAACTTTATTTTCAGGTTTGATTTGTCAGGAAAGTGCTGCTCTGAAGCTATGAATGAAGAGTTGGAGGAGAAGAGAAGAGCTCAAGTATACATCTTTGTCAACATAGAGTCTTTATTTCTATGGAACTTTCTGCTGTAGATTAACAATGCTTAAGAATTTGATTATGTGCAGATGGTGGCTAAACTCCATGCTATATTACGTCCCTTTCTTCTTAGAAGAATGAAGTCTGATGTTGAGCTGATGCTGCCTCGTAAAAAGGAGATCATTTTGTATGCTACCTTGACCGAACATCAAAAGAATTTCCAGGATCATCTAATTAATAAGACATTGGAAGACTATTTACGGGAGAAGGTGGACACGGGTATAAATGATGTCCATAGGATCTCTCTCGAAGTTGATTAGCCATATTAATGATGTCCATTTAATGGAAGCACATTTTTTTATTAATTTTTGAACATATCTTCTGTATTTGTCCTGTCTCTTTTTCTGATTGTAATTTTTCTTTTGAATTCTTGGTTATGTCAAAAGCAATGTTATTTTGTTACTGACTAGCAAAATTTTAGATAATTTAAGGAAGAGAATATAGGGAAATGGCACCTTCTGATACAATCTCAAAATCTGGGTGGTTTGTAGGGCAGTTTGCTTTTTTAACCATAACATGGTAAATTTATTGCTTGACCAATAGCTGACTGAATGATAAACCGACTTCGTATCTATTGGTTTACTTTTTGACAAGCGATGCAAAAAGGTATCAGTTTGACCGTTTACAACTATTCATCTCCTAGTTTTATATTTTTGGGTAGGCATAAAGGTTCTTGTAGTTACGCCTTCTCTTTTTTTTTTTTTTTTGGTTTTCATAAAGGATGGTTAGTTACTGGAATCTTGCTAGAACAGGCATTTGGATGTTTGAGACTGGTTCTTAGTGCTTTCATCAGATTAGTTTTGTTATGGTCTTAAGGATATTTCAGTTACTGAAATTCTTATTCCATTTCATTATATTCCTGATATGCTATTGAAATGGTTTCTTAGTGCTTCCAATAAGTCTTTGTTCATCTATTGTTGGTTTATATCATTAATATATTGCCTCTGCTTATCTAAAGTTTGCAAAATTGCAGGACAGGGCATGAAAGGAAAGCTTAATAATTTGATGATTCAACTTCGGAAGAATTGCAACCATCCCGACCTTTTAGAATCTGCCTTTGATGGCTCATGTATCTTCCTTGCAATCTATATAGTAATTCTACCGTCACCATGAGTTCTTCTGCTTCACTTACACCATTTTTCTTGTTTACAGATCAGTACCCTCCTCTTGAGCAAATTATCGAACAGTGTGGTAAATTCCAATTGTTGGACAGGTTGTTGGCTCGGTTATTTGCCCGCAAGCACAAAGTATGACATACATATTATAATTTCTTATAATTTTTGTTGTCGTGTCTAGCTGCTTACTTGCCTTGAACTGTCTCTGCAAGCAGGTTCTCATCTTCTCTCAATGGACTAAGATTTTGGATATAATGGACTACTATTTTAGTGAAAAGGGATTTGAAGTTTGTAGAATTGATGGCCACGTTAAATTAGATGAAAGGAAAAGACAGGTTTGTGCTACCATGTTATTCTATTACATTTGTTTATATTTAAATGATAACCCAATGTTTTTCGGTTTGGGATTTATGTAAACAAAACAATTTCCAAGCTATCTTTAAAGACTGTTATTTTTAATGATGTTTTGGTGTTCTGGACTTCTATGACTGCAGAAGTCGAACTAGATTTCAAATAGCTGCTTAGTGAATGAGCGTGATGTTTTCAATTAATGCTAGAGTTCTGTTGCTATTTGCTTTAGTCTTGTGCCTATATGTTTTTAGTCACTCTTTTTGTTGATCTTTTTCTTTTTCTCAGAGTAAAATGTAATGTTATTCTTTATTTTAAAATGTCTGTTTGTACTTGCACATGTTCTGCATTGTTTTGCATTTGAGACATTGATGGGGTATTTTCTTTTAAAATGACTCTAGTTGATTGTTCACTTATCTTTACAAACAGATTCAGGAGTTCAATGATTTGAACAGCAACTTTAGGATATTTCTTCTGAGCACTAGGGCTGGTGGATTGGGTATTAACCTTACTGCAGCTGATACTTGTATTCTCTATGACAGTGACTGGGTATTATCTCTTTATCATGCCCCTTTTTAATTTCTTGAACTTCTGTTCTATTTTCTTTCTTTTGGACCTTCATTTATTTTTTTCACTAGTTTCTTTAACACTTCAAGTCAATGGTCATGAACTGCTAAATGAGTTCTATATTTCATGTGTATACAGAACCCTCAAATGGATTTGCAGGCCATGGATAGGTGTCACAGGATTGGGCAAACCAAGCCTGTTCATGTGTACAGACTTGCAACAGCTCAATCTGTTGAGGTACTTAACTGATGGTCTTGGTTGTTAGGCCTTCTAATTAATGCTGTTCTCTGTATTTGTAATAAGCCGATGGTTATGTGTTGTCAGGGTCGCATTTTGAAAAGAGCTTTTGGTAAGCTGAAGCTTGAGCATGTTGTGATCGGGAAAGGCCAGTTTCATCAAGAAAGGGTCAAGTCTAACAGTATGGACATCATGGAGGTAAACTTTTGTCTTTATTTTGCAATTAATTAATTGTTTGTGTTGACATGACTTTCTTTCTTGGGTATGCTGAAACTTTGCTAGAAGATTGTGCATTTGTTACAGAACTGGAATTTAGTTATAGCATGCAGAAAAATGTACACCAATAATATGATACAACCTTTTCAGGTTTTATACTTTTTTTTTTTTTTTTTGCTTTAGCTTTATATAATTCTGTAATAGCTTTCGTTTGTGTTTTTTGTGTTAAAATCACATTTCCTAGCAACTGTGTTATATATTCATATATAATGAAATAAGTTAGCAGTGGATTTAATGCCATGTTAATGTGTCTATTATACATGTTCGAAATATCTTTGATGTTGCATCTGGCCATATACATTTCAATTTCTCATTGACATATATATATATATATTTTTTTTTTTTTTAAATTTCAGGAAGAGCAGATACTGGATCTTCTTAAAGATGATGAATCTGCTGAAGACAAAATGATTCAGACAGACATTAGTGATGGAGATTTAGAGAAGGTGTTAGATCGAAGTGACCTGATTGCTGTTTCACCAGATGACGAAGAAGAAAAGCCAAATGTCGCCGCTATGTTTCCCACTAAAGGACCTGGTTGGGAGGTGGTGATACCAACAGCAAGCGGAGGGATGCTTTCTACCCTCAATAGTTAAGCATCCTTTCCAGGAAAATGTTGGTAGAGCTCTAATATCCATTTTTTGCGAGCAAAGAAATGTAGTAAGAGCTCTTGTTTTTGCGGGTATTGTAAGTAAAGGGTTATATAGTTCTCAAAGCCTACTTTTGTGAATGTCCGTTCTGAATTTTCATCTCTGCTGTGGACAGCAAGCTTAAAATATAGACGTGAACGTAATAGATTAGGACAATGCCAACACTTATCTATACAACACTTAATCGGAAGTGTTTTGTGCATGCATTTTGAGGCTTTTCTTTTCGTTTCTTTATTTTTTTAAATATATAATTTAAATTGATAGGACATTGGGATGCTTGTTAACGTTGAGGGGTTAATTCAATTTTCAAATTTTTTTTTAAAATTAGGAACTGGATGGAGTTATGCATTAAATGCAGATCTATATAAAATTAAACCTTAATACTTTCTTAACTAACAATTTTCTGAACTATGTAAAAGATTTTGAACCATAATAGAACCTTTTTGCCCCCACTAAGCCAACTTCTGTTAAAGTAAAATCATGTTGCTACAAGCATAAATTGCAGTAGAATATATTAAACAGTTACTCCAGAACACAAGCAGAAAGGTAAAAAGAAAAACCATAGAGAAACACAAACCATTTTCTGGGACTAATAGTTTAAGATTTAAGTCCAATGTATATAGAGTCCAGGAAGCGATCACATCATCCTACCACCATCACCAATATACCACTGTGATTGCAACAACAAATGCACGAACAATAATGTCAAATTCATGTGCATAATAGTAGAAGATAGTAAATTCATTGTTCGTTATAGTGATACTTTTTGGGATTATAAAGTAAAATTAAAGTTAATAAGAGCATGTTTATTTAAGTGCTTCAATGGACATTAGAGAGGGAATAAAAGGTAATAAATTTAAATTTGTTTTAAAATTTTATAGATGGATAATTAAAGAGGCCAGAGAGTCAACCATTATTTAAATTTATTTTTAAATTCCAAAATAAATTAATTAAATAAAATTCTTTACATTCTAAAATTTAAAAAAGAAATAAAAATTAATTCCGTTGCCGGGAATCGAACCCGGGTCTCCTGGGTGAAAGCCAGATATCCTAACCGCTGGACGACAACGGATTTGTTGAGAAACTTGGCAGATATAATAAATTATCGCAAAGCAATAACAATGAAGTGGAACAGAGCTCCCCTCAGTGAATTTATACAACATCCTCGCTTGTCTTTATTTGCATTCTGCCAGATTATATGTTTTTATAAGGCAAATGAGTCATAAGAACTGAGCTTTTCATGCAGTAGGTTTAAGTTGCAGCAGAAATACTAAAAATTCCAATAGGATTTCTTCCATACACTTTGGCTTACCCAGCTAATTTTTAGAATGACATTCTATTATAACAATAACTGAATCCAATTCACAATTTAGCGAAAAATGAAAAGAGAAAAGAGAAATGATATTTTGGAACATTACGCATCTTAGTAAGTCATCTCTAGTTATCAACACAACTAGAAAAGATTTCATAGTGCATTTGGAAGCATGAACTTCTCGGCCAAAACTTTCCATTTTACATCATTGTTATACTGCGACTTTGCTCATCCGAGTGAAACTAGAACTTCTTTGAGCACTTTTATGAGTTGCAAACCTCTCAGAAGTTGCATCAAATAGAGAGCCACAGTTAAATCTGAGGCACATCATATTTTCCAAATCCTGCTGCACTAATGGCTTTTGCTTCCAGTGTAGTTATCACCTTAGGCATTGACATGCCGCCAGAGATGATGATTTCTGTCCCACATGTACAACAGAGAAACAGGATTACTTTTACATTAGAAAACGTCCTACAAAGCTTCTGTGTCGTACAATGGTCGAGAATTCTTACCAATCCCTTCTCGAACAGAGAGGTTAGGCCTTAGAATGTCATTCGAACTGATGAGAAAAACATCTCCAATATAAAGGTGGTTGGAAGGCACAAAAACACAGCAAAGCTCCTCTGCACCTGAAGATCCATGGAGAACAACAGTAGCTGTTATGAAGCCAATTGCATATTCTCCAATTCGAGGATGCCTTACGATGGCAACTTCCTTGAAAGCTTTGGAGTTCTGATCTGGAACAGATAGTCGACTTAAAGCTCTTGGCTTGTAAATGCTGAAACTAAAAACTAATGTGCTTACACTCACCAGGTGATATTGCCGCACTTATTTGTTTTGAAGCAGTATAAATATAGCTAATAAGCGGCATTTTCTTTATAAACCATTCTCCCAAACTTAGAACAGAAGCTCCCAACCACGATGACATGAATACACCAGCCACGAAGATGAAAGTGATAGAGGTCATGAACCCAAGACCTGAAATTAGTTTCTTTTATTTTAACATCAGATAATTTTGTTCACATGTCCAATCCTAAAATTTTACTATAACAAGGAAAATAAAATTCAAGTAATCTTGTTAACTGAATCAGAAAAGATAATATACCAACCAAAGACATCGATGCCAAGATGATTATAAACTGGGGAGAAGACTCCATCCACAAAACGTATAAACCACCAAGTGAAGTAGAATGTGATAGCAATAGGAAATAAAATGACACTGCAAAGCACAACAATTTTTTCACATGTTCCAAAACCAGATGTCAAGAAAATAGATAGTATTGAAGATGAAGAATAATGGATGAAGATGATTTCTAGTTATGAATCTATGCCTTTTTACCATACACCCCATCTATCTGATAATAAGAAATACTTCGAATATCTTTTTCTTAATATAATTTAATTATAGGAAGTTTTAACATGTACCCTAATGTATGTATTAATACTTCGAAGATTATATATTACCCCTTGAAATTGTATTCAATTGTTAAAAATTTATCAAAAGAAATAAAAATAAATTTTATAACAAAACTACACAATTTTTTTAAAAATATTATATAATTTTAGAGAAATTTAACTTTTATCTTAAGAAACATATTAAGACTACTCTTTAATCGAAAGTATATATAAATCTTTTAACTAAATACTTATTTTGAAGAGAATATGTAATCGTGGAAAGACAAACATTAAGGTGAGTCCATCAAGAAAAGACAGAAGTTATTTGGAACTTTAACACTGAATTTAAAGTATTAATGCAGTGACCAATATGCTTGAAGCGAAAGAGAATGAAAAGAAGGAAGCGTTAAGCAAGAAAGGCTGACCATCCTGTCATAAACTTTTTTGAAGCCCAGCTGCGAATGACTTTGGAGAATGCCTGCACAAGCATATGATATAAAGCCCTTCTCAAGTTTCCACAGAAAAAGAGCTATAAAGCAAAGTAAACCTCAAATAAATAATTTTATTATTATTATTTTATCATGTTTCATCAAAAAAATTTCAGTGTTCGTAATATTCCATTCTATCATGTAATACCACAAGAACAAGATTTTATCAGAACAATTAATAATGTACATTGTTTAATGAATCCCTAGATATAGCATTAATCATTGATCAATAAAAAGGGTGAAAAAATAGAAAAATAATAAACAGAATAATGATTAAAGAACAAGACTTTATCATAAAGCAATTAATAACGTACATTGTTTACTGAATTCCCTAAATATAGCATTAATCATTAATCAATAAAAAGCGTCAAAAAATAGAAAATAGAGAAACAAAATAACGATAAAAGAGAAGAGAAAGAGACCTCTTTGCCTGTAGAAGTATGATGATGAGGAGGGACGGGTGAAGTGTCGGTGGATGATGACACAGAGTCTCCCATTTGATCAGGATTAACAACTCCTCCCATTGGAATCAGTCGTTCTAGATCTCTGTCTCTCTCTCTCTCTGTCTCTACTTCCCATTCTCTCTCTCTCGCTCGCTCGCCAGCTGCAAGAAGCCAACTCTCTCTTATAACGAACTTGTTTTTTGTCATATTCGTTTATGGCCTTTTACACTTTTAAGCCTCCCTATCACGCCACACGTTCCATTTCGCGGATACTCTCTAACATATAAAGTATCATATTATAATTTATTAACTATAAAGTATTAGATTGATTTCCTTCCTTTACTTTGTAATTGTAATTAAGTTTTCATTTCTGTCATTTAAAATACGTAGAAAAATAGAACATATGATAACAATTCAAAATTTGCACATAAATATATATTAAATGAAATAATGTAACAAATAATATAAACTTATAAATAACTTATCACACTTTTTCTTCCTAATAAATAAAAATAATATAAATTCTGTCCTTTATTATCAACTTATTTTGTGATGAAATTATAAATAAAATTAATTTTTTTGTATTATTAATATATCTATATATTATAAATATGAATTATTTATACCCAATCAACTTATACAATTGATTTTATATAATTTAATGTGACACTATTTTATTGAAAATTATTTTATTTTATTTTATTTTTATTTAATAATCTTTTGCTGCCTTGAGTTCTATAATGAAAAATTACTCTGTAAATATAAATATTGAGAGAAGTGGTGATAGCTTACCAAGTTCGTGCTCTTTCTTTTTCTTTTCTTTTTTTATTATAATAAAAAAATAACGAAATTCAGCAGAAAATCACAGTAAAACAAATTCGTCTGCAGTATACCAGCAATCAGACAATTAAAGAACCAAAATTGCTTCATCAACTGATCTCGTCTTTTTGTTTATTTTGAGAAATTTTGGGTTCAATTTGTGAGGGTAAAGAAATGATAACTCGTTCTAAACTCGTGGAGCAACTCAGAGACTACCAGATCCGATCTCAATACAAGTGCCCAGCTCTCGCTGTCTTCTCTCCTAAACCCATCCTCTCATCCTGGTAACTCTCTTACTTACCTTTATTTACTTATTATTATTATATTATTTGAATTAATTTAATTTTTCAGCAGTTTTTAGGCATTAGACGTTATGATTGCGTTTTAAATCTTAAGATGTTAATTTGGCTTGAAAATTGTGAAGCCATGAACTGTTGTTGTTGTTCTAAGAGACTATTTTGCTAGTAATGTTAGGAATTTAGAGTTGTGCTTTGTGGAATTATCAAGTTGGAAGGCAAGTTAGTCGCATATGCTTGATGTAAAGCTAATTATTTTGTTGCTTGTTCATGTTAAAATCAAGTATTGTGATTTCTGAGTGTGAATATAAGACTAGGTCTTGATGCACGAAATCTGCGGAAAAGACCCGTGACTTTACCGGCAATAACCCTCTTATGCCTAAGTTAGGGTACTGGGTGTTTTCAAGGTTAAGAGCTCACGCTTGCACTAGCAAAGTGGAGTTAAGTAATAAAACAGTAGCAAAACAGTGAAGTTCGAGGGCTTAGGGTTTTAGGGAATGAATCAAGGGAAAACCTCTAGCTAGAGTTTGAAGATTATCAAAAAGAATAGATGCCCTTCTTGTGAGTTAGTGCTGCAGGTGCTTGTTACCAATTGTTGATATTGTGCTTCTTTCCTTTCATCAATTACCGAGCTTCTCAAACTGCCTTAAACCTGGCTTTGGAGTTTGTGGTGCACTGCTCCTTGGAGGCCTGACCTGAACCTTTTTGGAACATTCTTTAATTAACTGCCATGTGTTCATTTTCTATAGCAACCAATTTCAGCGCTCATTTGGCTTCAGTTTATATGATAGGGACATGAAATTATGAAGAACAGTGAGAAGTTTTTCAAATACATTGATGGAAATGATCTAGGTGCCCTGTTATACGTATCGTGGTTGCTACCTGGTTTTGTAGAACTAAATTTGCTGAAACAGGGCCTATAGAAACCATTTACAAAACCAAAAGTATTTTTGTATGGAGCTACTTTATGATCTGGAGTCTTAATTAGTTTCTCACCTAATTAAATGTCTTTTACGCTTATTAAATTTTGTAACTTGGTTTCAAATCAGTCTAACCTCAATTGCTGTCTGTGAGAGCATCTATGTAGTAGCCTTCTGTTTCTTTCTTCACTTTGATATGTATTTCTGTCAGAAAAGCAAAAGATTTTTACTTCAGTATTCCTTGCTTGAAGGGTGCATGCAACAGAATCCAAGTAGTTTGAATCCGGTTGGCAGATCTTTGATTGATCTGAGACTTCATCGTGTTGATTAAGTAATGTGGCATTAGATTTGATTGGAGTACTTTGTAAAGTCGTCCTTTTAGGCTGCAGGCATTCCTGTAGAGTTTCACCTTAATATATTTACTGCCTTCTGAAGTATAAGTTGCATATCTCCATTCATTAATTTGGTTGATTATGTTGGCTTTATTGAGCTGATTAATTTTTTGCTGGAGTTGAGCTATATCCTTAACCAATATCCTAATAAAGTTTGTCACAGTTAAACAATGTATATTCCCTGGGGGTTGAGCCGACTGTTTCCTACTTAAGTATAAACTCAAGGATTTTAGGGCCCAGATCAACAGGCTCATCTTGTGGATCCAAACACAGACCTGCCCTAGTCTAAGTTGTTATTTATGAATAAACTGGAAAGTTTTGGGATTTGAACACCAGACCTTTTGTTCAAACTGCTTTGATTTTGGATTTTGTTATACATGGCCCATTGAAATGATAATATTTTAACTCTTAACAAATACATTCATTTATGTCTCTGTTCATTTGAAACATAAGCTTGATGGAGAACATGATCTCTAGAAAGAATTTCATCCTTCAAGACCAGTAAAGATAGGATTGTTTTTAGCTGTCAGAGATGAAGAAGTGCTGCCAGCATTTGCTACATCATCTAAATATTTGTTGTTAATCTCCTATACTTGAATAACTCCTACTTGAGAGAGATTTGAATCTCTCTAAATATGTTAACCCTTTTGATCAGAGATGGAGCGATCTAGAGCCTAACAAAATTTGCCATGCAAAAGTTGAACTGGGGTAAATCTATTAGGTGTGATTGGAGGCAGAGCAATGGGTAAGTATGGAGAAAGATGGGGCTTGTTTGAAGCCGTATGGATAAACTTAATGTGTACAATTATTATAGTGTTGATGGATTTTAGGATATTATGCTGCCTCATAATATATCTAGGACTGCAACTATTTCATTCATTTGCTTTTACTTTAGTGTCATTATAAAATTAAACTTAAAATCCCACCGTAAGCTTTCCTGATGTCATCCTTTCTCTGTGCTGCTGTGGCTTTTGCCAATTTTTTCCGAATTAAGATAATCTAAGATTTACTCTTCCAGTTTTCTTTTCCATTTGATTCACTTTTTCACTTGATTATTCCTTATTTGGTTCTGTACAGACTTATGAGTGCCTCATTTCATTCTCTGTAGTATATGAAAAATGATTATGATGCCATTAAATGTGACAGATTTATGTTTCCTTCATGCAGGGGTGATGTCACTGTTGCTGTCTTTTGGGCCTTATTGTTTAGCATGTTTGTCATATCATCCTATGTGGCTTTTTACTTCAGGCACTTCTGGCTTTCGTTCTTCATTTTATGCCTTGGTATTTTCCTTCCCATACGCCTAAGAAGTTATAGACAGGCAGCTACCAGGAAGAGGGAGAGGAGATTGTTATTACCTTTGTCCATGTGACCCTCTATGGTAGTGAAGTACTTGCAGCTATATGATTGGGCTAACAAGGGCATATTACTCACCTTTCCTTCATGTGGCGTCTCCTAAACAATTATAAAGCTTGGAATACTGATCTTGGTCAACAGGACCTAAACCACATTCTCTGAGATGGATGGTACAGTTCTTGCCTACTCCGTCAACCATACACAAAAGGCATGAGAATTTGCCGAATACTCCCGTTTTCTCACATATATTACACCATACGTTAGACTTTGTGCCAAGTTTAGAGGCAACTACCTGTTAAATTTTCCCATCTTCGGCGAATCGATTTCTTTCAGATTCAAGAAATTTAACTATTTAAATCTTCTGCAAGTTGAACTTTATTTCGTCAGAGTTGAGGTGAAGGTGTTACCAACTAGCAGATTAGATTAAATCTTCAAAATTTTATGATGATCGAAATTATACATATATTAGGAAAGATTAATTTAAGTGATCTGTGGATCTTATCAGCCACATGGTAGGTGGGATTTGACTTTTCAAGTTCTGAAGCACCTTCTGTATTCTTTATATTTCCTTTCAGTGTTTTCTTTTTTCGAGTGGGAAAGTCTGATTCTGTGTCTTGCCTTAATGGCTTCAGCCTGTTACTTGGGGAAATACAAGATCATTAAATTGGAAATCTAGAAGCTCATTTTTCAAAAATCATGAAAATTTCATTTTGGATTTCTCCATATCTTTTAGGGCTAGTTTCCTCTTTAAGAATGTATATTAATATTAGTGCATAAAGCATTCCAATCAATTGAGAAAAAGATTAATTTTTTTTAGAATTACTAGACCATTTTAATTTTGTGTACGTTATTTCTTTTTTTTTTTTTTTTTCCTCTTAACAATAAGATTTGTACCTCCATGAAAGTGCCTAGGGTTTAATGTTGATTTCAATTTTGAACTAGGTTTTTTTTGGATAGCACCACTTAAGTTGGAATGATGCAATTGTAAAAGGTGATATAAGTTTCAGTTTGAATAAAAACCATAATGGACTGTGATCACATTATTGTTTCGTTCACAGATTACATGCTTTGATCTTTTAATTTATTAAAATTTAATTCTCAGTTTGGAATTTTATTACTGCCTTTAAGAAATCTGGTCTTGCTGTTAGGAATATTGGACAGAAGGCAAAATTGGCGGTTTGGTGCTTAGGCCATTTTGTGCATATTGTCGAGCGATAAATATTACTTGTGTGTTGTTACCTTATATCATTGCTCTCATTTTATTTTATATATATTTGCTTCTCCTCTCATATGAATTCTGAAAGAATTTGGAAGGACACTTTTTAATGCACCTGTTGCTTGTTTACTTTATTTGTTCCTGAAGGGACCATCCTCATACATTGATAGCCCAAGTGACAAGTGATCAAGACCAATAGAAGAAGAATTGTGAGAGAATCAAATTATTGATGGTAAGCAGGTTTTGGTGGCATAAGGTGAAATATTGCTTTTTAAATTAATGAGTTAAATGAGTCTCCAACACATGATCTTCAAGAATTATAAGAGCCCCTTATCCATTGGCTCTTGGATTAGTGTGAACGATTGCATATCCTTAATTGTTGCATAGCACTATTTCAGTTTATCTGATTCTATAATTTTATTTTAATGCCTGGGTTCGTTAGAGATAAAAAGTAGAAAACATGGATGATTTCTGGTTGCTCTTTCAGGTCTTTAGCATGATTTTGTCATAATTTTTTTTCAACTCTTTACTTCCTATCAATGCATTTGAAGCCATATGATAGGTATTCTGATTGGATGGTGGCAGTTTTTACATCCTAGCAGATTTGTGACAGTTGGGTGCTGCAAAGTGCAAAATATAGGTACAATTAAGGAAAACAGTTTTTGCTTGCTTTATACTTTAGGAATTTATGAGCTGTCTACCATATAGTTACTGTGTACGTGCTTCTAGCTAATTATTAAAAGATTCAAAAGATATTCATTGCAACATACTGATCGCACATGGCACTTCTATCTGTGGAAAAGTTGAGGTAGTGTTATTAGAAAGTACCTTTAAGAAACAAGCTGTCTGCCTGAAGTGCAGTTTTGGCACTAGAGAACAAAATTGATGTGTTTTCATCATTATTGTCATCATCTTCTCCTTCACATTTCATTTGAGAAATGAGAACACTGAGTGTAATGGGGGAATCGTGTTGGAAAGAAATATCTCAAGTCATATTCAGATGAAGAGATGTGGCAGAGATTGTCATATATTTAAAACGATTTGTGGAATAGCTTTTTAATCATCTTATCTCAAAAGCCGAGAAATTGATATTAAAGAAAAGGTCAATGTTTCTACCAAGAAATTTAAATTTTCGATCACTCATAGTTGCAAAAGTTTTACATAAAACCTCTTACATCAGGCAATAGTTATCGTAATTAAGTGGCTCTTATCTAATTCTTATGTGGCCTATTCATCTTTCATTTCTTATCAGGTGTTAGATGTTGATAGATGATCCATCCAAAAGCAGAAAATCACCATAATAATCTAATATTTCTACATCTCATGAGGTTTAATTGTCATAATTTCCCATTCTCAGAGGATAGGACAATTCATATTCAGTGGCACTTGTAGAAAAAGGCCAAATTTTGCGGCCAATCAATGCTCTTCCACTAAGTCTAAATTATTGTAGATTAGCAGCATGCTTTGGATGCTACTAGCTTATTGCCATAACGGAACCTTCAATTGTGTGACTGGTTATTGTTTAAGCATAATTCCATGTAATGCTAGCTTCCCATTCATGAATCTTAACCGTCCATCAATGATTAGGGGACCGCTTCGATTTGATTCTATGCAGCCGAAAGAAAAAAGGTTAAGCCCTAGTTGGTTTTCCCCATCCTATCGAAAAGCAAGCTTCTTTATACTTCTTTGTGGTCATGGTTTCACTTTGAGGTGTTTCTCTTTTCCTTGCTTAGAGACGTACACCGAAAAGAAACGCTTTAGAATTTTAAATCTTCATAAAACACTCAAACTCAAGCTTAGCCTCCCAAATTGAAAGTCTTGGGGTTGGTTTGTTGGCTGTAACCCTCACTCTTCTTTTGACTTTTCGCCATGCATATTCACTCTTGTAGGCCTATTTTGCCTCGATGATGTGCTGCATACGGGCTCCATGCACTAGTGGAACCATTGTGCATCACCAAAAGCTTCTTTTACTTTGATTGTTGCTGGTGCATCTCAAGAATCCTAGTGGTACAAGTATGCATGAATCACGACACTGATACCTGTTTCGTTTTTCTTCTTTGTGGGTTACTTTTAACAAGCCATGATTGGATATTAAAATGAATAATTGCATTATAGGACATCATCCATTCCATCAATGGACTATTTGGTATCTCATGCTACATTATTACTCATGTGACCTTGATAAAACCTCGTAGTTCTCTTTGTCTGGCGTTGCACACGGATGGATGCGTGGCCGATGTTATTATTCGGTTTTCTGACTTTTAGGTTTGAATGGTCTTGATGTTGAGATATCTATAGAACGATTAGGCTGCAAAAGTCTTTAATGATCCATTTGGATCTATCTTCGATTCATCCAAATGTGGTCCGATTGATTGAGCGGTAAACTTCATTGTCAATTCAACATGATTGACTTCACAAGTGACATAAGGGCATACAAAACTTAATTGCTTTGCGTATGCCAAGCCACTAGAGCAATTACAGTCATTCAAAATGCTTCGCTTTATTACGTCAACATGGACCTTCAAGGCAGCAAAGAAAAATATCCGACTCACTAAGCATTATTTGCGAAGCACAATGATTCTTCCATAAAGGGCCTTCAAATCCAAGCGATTACCGTATAAATTAAGAGGGATGGAACGAAGTGGTCAAAGATTGTGACCTTGTAAGTTGAGCCCAAGCCCCAAAACGCCATCATATGCCTGCGAATTCCTTGAGCATCGTGCGGCCACGTTGTTCGGCTCTACCCGCGCGTGAGCAATGATTGATGTTCCTCTATTCTCTCAATCATGATGAAGAGTGTCGTGAAGTGAAAGGGTGGGACTGGCTCTGGGCCACCCAAAATTCTCACTTATTCCACAGCTAGCCATAAGTGTTCGATTGAGTTTTGAGTTTGTGCTTTTCTTAATGTGATCTTAGAATAAATTTGTGATATATTTTTAGATTTGTTTTTTTTATTTAGAAAACAATTTAATGAAATATTATCTTATGCTTTCATACTTTTAGTACTTTGGTGAAAAGATAAAAAGATGGTATTTGTACTCTAAAAGTTTTAATTTTCATCAATAATGCAGAGGAAAACTTATAAAATCTCTTTTATCAGTGATTTTTGACAGAGAATGGGTTTGCCAAAAAGTTGCAGCAAGTATCAGCAGCAAATTGGAGCTTTATATGTACTGGCTAACAAAGATAGCAGTGGATAAGTTGTCACAGTACACAGATGATGCACATGTCTCTATGCATCAACAGTTGCTGGACCTTGTGCGACGCAAATTGTTGGTAGAAAGAAAAGCATCGTTTCAGATTAAGGCAAACCCCTTTTTTTTAATTTTCTTCTAATAGAGTTTATAAGAGTAGATGTTCTAAAAATAAAATATTTTATTAAAAAGCTATTCGTTGTTTTTAAATTATAAAAATAGTTTTATATAAAATAATAATAAGATAAAAATTTTAAAATTAAATGTGGATATCTTCTATATATATTTTAAAACTTTCAAGTTTAAAGTTCTATAAAAAGTCTCGATTTTGAGCTTCTCCTGTAAAACATAAAACAGATTTTTTAATCACTCATAAGCTCTTCTTGAGAGATAATCAAACATTATACAAAAAATATATATATATATATTAGAAGAGTTTTTAACATTAAAAAAAATTATTAGAAAATAAATAAATCTAAATAAATACACTATAATAAAAAAAAAAAATGAGTAGAGAAATGTCTTGAGCACATATTTAGGTGAATAAATAGCCAAATATGAACATTTTAACCACCGCAATGAATTGAATTGAATTAGAACGTTTGACATTAAAACCCGTTTGTTATGTATCTTATTTTAAAACAGCTTTTAGGATTTAATAATTCTCCAGTTGAATAAAGAGTCCAATCCAGTTCAATTTTCTTGTAATAAACATTAAATTTATTTAAGTAATATTGCACGAGGAAAAAACAAATATAAATGAATGCGACAAGTTCATGAAACAAAGATTGGGCTATTTTTTTTTTTTTAAAAAAAAGAGAATATCATAACAAAGTTACCTACTCTTAACAGTTATAAATTATTTGTATAATAAAATAATAATAGATAGAATAAAATATAATTAAGATAGATACGTGCCGCATCAGCATCGTCCAAATTAAGAAGAAGATTACTCTAAGTCGTACACAGTCTGTCGTAACGGCATGCGTATTTGTTGTGTCCTACAAAAGGAATGAATGCAGTCAATTAAAGAAATTAAAAGGTTAGACTTTAATTTTGTACTTACACGTGTCCCTACCTCATTCCTATCACCTTGCCTCTCATTATTAATGGGGTTATGTATGGTTAGTGCAGTGTAGTAAAATGGGGCGAAGATTTCTTGCGCTGTGGCTGTTGGCGCGGTCCAATCAGATCTGGCTGTAAAGAACCGACCGTCCTTCAAAGGCTACACGTAAAAAAAGTTGTTGGTGCAGAAAGCATTGAAATTGGTTCCCACAGACTGACAGCAATAAGTTTAGTTAAGTCATAAGTCATTGTCAACCGCATCCACACGTGTAACGTACCCCGTTTGTGCATTATGTTATCATCTTAATCTTCTTATGTTATGGTAGCAATGATTGGAAATGTATTGTCGTTCACCCGCACGAGCGGTTACTGGTTAGGTGTGCCCGCCCCTGCTCCCCTTCAGTTTGCCATTGTTAGGCCAGCTAATCTAATTCCATTTTTACATTTTATTCCTAATCATCCACGTGTCCCTTCTTATTGCCCTTTGTTTATGCTAACCGAACCATTCAATATTCTTTCCTCAATCACTTTTAAGCAGTAAGCTTGGTAGTAGAATTTTATGTGATAATCTGCTTGTGCCTTGTCTCCCTGTTTAGAATTTAGGAATCCTGGTTTGTGTGTGTGGTGGAGCATGTGGAATTGGTGAAGCTTGAAGAGATAAGTTGGCAGATAAACATTCACGTGAAAGGCAATAATGTACCCACGTGGATTGGAGTGAAATGATGCCCCATTAAGAACTGTGGCAATGACTTGTATGATTTTTTTTCGTGCTTCAGTTTCGCATCCCTTTAAGAGTCTCTTCCGAACTTACAAATATGACCCAACAGCATCCCCCTATCATGCATCTTCTCTCTTCTCATGAAATTATTTCAAATTCATGTCCTTTCAAGTGTATATAATCACTCACAAATTGCATAAATGGTATGATCCCTAACATGGTTCATTTCAACATTTAATTTCATTTGTTGTTGTGCCATCGTTTAGGTTTAGATAGGTTTATAATTAATCTACTTTTAATAAATATATATATATATATATATGCATTGAAACAAATTTTACATCGTCATAAATATCCGAATTCCAATGAGATGGATCATTAACATTATGGGATTTGTTAACCTAATCAAATTTCTTACATTCTTTTTCAATGGGATGGATCATTGACTCTTTTATGCACTTTCAAATTTGAAATTAGTTAATTAGTAAGCATAACAATGTCTGTGGAGAGTTAATTGGCCACCAGCTAGCGGGACCATTGTGTGCTAAAGTTGGCTTTAGTTTTAAGGTACATTAGCAAAGCCCCATGCTCATAGAGGCATGGATGGTTTGTATCCCTTTTTTATATTATTCATTTTGCCATTAAGGTTGGACTGTTGGACAACTAGAGACCGTGGAATTGGTATGGCCGTGGTCATCATAAGAAAAGCTCTCTCAAATGAATCTAATTGGCCATTGAGTGCCCCAAAATCCATCAAGGAGGCAACGCAGAAAACAAAACAGTATTTAAAAAGTAGTCTGATTCCAAGTGTTGAAATGAAACGGGTTCACTGAGCTGTGATTTTTGCTTTCAAAATCAAAATACAAAGTACTTTTCGAAGGTCTTATCTTTTCGGGGAGAGTATTCATTAATTTGAAGAATAGTGGGTCCTTGCATTGGGTTTGCCGTAGATTTCTCCATGATTAGCCCAGCTCAAATGAGAATGTTGATCAATAATTAATATCTGCTACTGGTCATAATCATTAATCAATTAGGTGAAATAATTTGGGTGTCCAGTCAATTTTGCCAAAATCAAAGGTTTCTATTCTTATAATGTGTTGTCATCATAGTACTGTTCACACTGCAGGCTACAATGAATACTGTTGATTTAGACCAATATTTCTTTTTCCGTCACTAACAGCTGCCACTGCTACATGGTGAATTCTGATAAGAGCTTCCCTTATCTATTAAATTAAAATACAACATATCACCATGCACATTGCACAATTTCTAAACTTTATTCAGGAAATGCTTTCTCTCATTGTAAGTTTGTAACCAACCATATCTCGTTGCCATAGCCACAATCTTTCGTTGGTTACTGTAGGTCCCAACTTTGTTTTTATGCTAAAATTGTCTTAACCTGCAGGTCCGGTTGTTTATTTTCTTCGACTCTCAATTAATTTCACTGTAAAATATTTCGTGCGCAGAGAACCCACAAGAGCACTCGGGAACTAACGTTGTGATTTTGCATGGAGAAGAGAAATATAAAAAAAAAATCAACAACTTTTACAAGGTCAATGGAAGTCAAAATAATCAAAATGGGATAGCACAGTGATTGGTAGTACAACAAGAAGAAGTTTCCAAGGTAAAGTAAATTAAAATAAAAGCCAAGCCAAAGCCAAACTCGAAGCTAAGGCTAAGCCCCAGTTTTGTTTGACTGTTGACTGATGAGTCACGACTGTCGATCCAGAGAGCGTGGGGCTCTGTATCCGCTCCCGTCCAGGCGTCCCGCTAGCGTTTCGTCCCTTGCAGTCGGTCCATTGTCCTTTCATGGTTACAGCAATAATACTATTTGACTTTGACTGTGTATGTGGCCCATTGACTGATGGCCCACAATCAAAATCTTCTGTGTCCTATGCAACCGTGGTCTTTGGGGTAGCAGAAGATCGGGGTCACATTTGTCATTTCATGAACACCAATTAAAGCCCAGAACAATAACCAGAGAACTACGAGATAAGTCAACAATTTATCCTCATAACGACGCCTTGGTCTGATTCTAAGGAAGAAAGGAAGGAAGGAAGACCATCCAAAGTAGAGTACTTTTTGTTATTATTAATTAACGATATTGACAAAGTGGCTGCATGTTCTGCTATTAATACTTTCGTTTTCTGTAAGGTTCAGTTGATGGTAGCTGGGGTTGGGATTTCAATAATAATTTTGTTAAAAAATAAAGCAGACATAAATCCTTAGTTGTTTTTTACTCTTTAAATTGAAGAAATTTGGAATTATAATAAATCGTGTAATAAAAATATGGTTAGGTGATTTCATATACATGTCACATCAAATAGTTAAAATTTATAGATACTGTGACAGCCTCATGATGTCATATGAGTTTGGCGTTCATTCTACAATAAACATGGTGGCCCTAGAACAGTTCTTCTAATACAAATATGTACGAGTAGAGTGGCATTGCAAATTTAAATGCATTTATATTTGTTGTCTGATCTGAAAATTAATATTTTAGTTGTTTTACAGTAAGCTTTTGTGTTAAAAAAACAAGCTTATACGGTGAGAGATCCGATCATTAGCTGTTCATATATATAGCTTAATGGAAAAGCATACATTAATTGAATGTTTATCTGCCAAGGAATTGAAAGCAATTTCCAATAAGTACTGTAACTCCAATTTCATTACTACTTCCGTTCTTTGGCTTGGAGACAGCGGCAAAAGGAGCCATTATTATTATTAATATATATAAAAGCAAAGCGAGGCTAAAAGCTATTGGTTTCAAAGCTTTTTATATATTAACTTTGGGTTCATCCAAAGCCATCTGCATAAAAGAAACATTCTTTTCAATACATGAAGAACTTGAGGAAAAAGTAGATATCTGATTCATTTTGCTTCAACAACTAGCTAGACAGATTGCGGAGAGAAAGAGAGAGAGTCAGCCATTCTCCATGTCTGACTCAGACCATATTTTTCTTCTTGTTCCATCACTTTTAGCTCTACTTGCAGTCTTCATTCTCGCCAAGAGAAAGAGAAAGCAAAGCAGGTTAAATCTGCCACCAGGCAGCATGGGGTGGCCTTTTCTTGGTGAAACAATTGGTTATTTGAAGCCTTACCGCGCCACTTCAATAGGAGAATTCATGGAGCATCACGTTTCAAGGTAATGAATTTAAAAAAAAAAAAAATTAATCAGCCGCAGCAGGAGAAAAAAAGACTTCAGCATTCACAGCTTTGTTTTAACTGATATATATATATATGCAGGTATGGAAAAATTTATAAATCGAATTTGTTTGGTGAGCCAACGATAGTCTCTGCAGATCCTGGGCTGAATAGATTCATATTACAAAACGAAGGGAAATTGTTTGAATGCAGTTATCCAAGCAGTATAGGTGGAATTCTTGGAAAATGGTCTATGTTGGTTCTGGTTGGAGACATGCATAGAGACATGAGAATTATATCTCTCAACTTCATGAGCCACGCCAGGCTGAGGACTCATTTGCTGTCTGAAGTGGAGAAGCACACCTTGCTTGTGTTGCGTTCATGGAAAGAGAATTCAGTATTTTCTGCACAAGAAGAAGCAAAAAAGGTGAACTATATATTTCCGAGTTGAGTAAGTTTTGCTAATTGCATGTGTACTCATGAAAAATATATCCTTAGCTTTTTTGATCCATCATATTGCAGTTTACTTTCAATTTCATGGCGAAACATATTATGAGCATGGACCCTGGCGAGCCTGAGACTGAGCAGTTAAAGAAAGAATATGTTACTTTCATGAAAGGAGTAGTATCTGCTCCTTTAAATTTCCCTGGATGTGCATACAGAAAGGCCTTACAGGTAAGCCAGTTTACTACTTCACATAAGGATTTGATTGATCCTGGAACCTCATTAATTAGTTATTAGCATTTATAATACAAGTAATTAATATAATATTCACAGTGTAATCAATTTACTTTGTTTCGTTGTTTTATCAATTGGCAGTCTCGATCAATAATTCTCAAATTTATTGAGCAAAAAATGAAAGAGAGAATCAGTAAAATGGAGGACGGACAAGAGAATATGGAGCAAGATGATCTTCTTGGCTGGGTTTTGAAGCATTCCAATCTTTCAACAGAGCAAATTCTTGACTTGATACTGAGCTTGCTCTTTGCCGGCCATGAAACTTCATCAGTTTCAATAGCTTTAGCCATCTACTTCTTGCAAGCTTGTCCTGAAGCTATTCGACAGTTACAGGTAAGCATCAAAGATTATATATGTAACGTTCACTCTCTGTTTGTTTGTATTTATCGTTATTGTTTTTTCTTCTCTCCTATTCACATACAGGAAGAACACCTCGAGATTGCCAGGGCCAAGAAACAATCAGGAGAGACCGAGTTGAATTGGGAAGACTACAAGAAAATGGAATTCACCCAGTGTGTAAGTTGATATTAATTAATCAAAACATCTCTTATGTTATGGAAGTCTATTGATCAGCTATTAATTAATAATGAAAAATAAATTTCTCTTTCTCAAGGTTGTGAGTGAGACACTTAGACTTGGTAATGTCGTAAGATTTCTCCACAGAAAGGCCCTCAAAGATGTTCGGTACAAAGGTAAATACATACAATAGTACAAGCAAATTAAGACATGGTCCTGGTCTTGGTTATTGATTTAGATTTTTGACTGATACATAGGCCTCGGGCTTTGAAGTTAAAATTGTTTTTTTGTGTATGATAGGCTATGACATTCCAAGTGGGTGGAAAGTGCTTCCAGTAATATCTGCAGTGCACTTGGATTCTTCTCTTTTTGACCAGCCTCAGAACTTCAATCCATGGAGATGGCAGGTTAGTCAGTTTAATCCGGACAATCTACCTTACTATTTAGACGTCATTTCTACCCTCACTATTCTCATAATTATTCATCTCCAAAAGTTAAGATCTTAGAATTGACGGGCACAGTAGAGTCCCTAAGCATTGCCGCTGCTTCTTCTGCTTAGACCCACATAAAATCATAGTAGATTTTGAGAAAGGTCAAGTGCCCTTGTCAAGGTTAGCGTGCCTACGCTAAGTTTGATTATTTTTATTATTAGTATATACAATACATGCTTCTCATGAATCAACCTGCAATACAAGTACATCTTTACATTTATAATTCAAGAGAAGGTGGGGACACATTATGAATTTTATAAAACACAGCTCATGATAATCACACTTTTAATGTAGTGTCTCAAATTCAAAGACTAGGCTAATATTTATCTTAATTAAATTAAATTATCCTCTTAATGTGCGTTTAAAGATAAATGTTATACAATATTTTCCATCATTTTGAAATGCATTATACTTGATTCCAATTCTACTTTTAAACTATCTCTACGTGAACACCAAGTGTATATATCTGTATGTGTACGACGGGAGTAGAGTTTTAACTAGGAGAATTGACGAGTTGATGTGCAAGTGATGGCGGGGACATGCGACACACTGTAGCATGTTCCATCAAGGCCGTTTAAATTGTCGCGTCCGGATAAGACACGAGATTAACGTTCAACGAAAATCTGACGGTTCTCCGATGGCCAAAAGATGTGGTGTCTTGATCGGAGGACCACAGTTGCGACACTGTACGGAGATAGGCCCCGTCGTAAAACCTCTCTCGTGCGCGTGGGGGAGGTGTGGGGGTTTGAGATAATTAAAGGGCCATGTGAACGTGGGGTTCTGAGTTCTAACACTTCTCACATGCACGTGCATCTGTACTTTTCTGTGTGGATTATTTCTAAACTGGTCCAACAAAATTCCAACCCAAATCTTGTTTAAAACTTAGAGAAGGTTAAAAACATACTCCAAAGCCTTCCAATTTCTTCTAGGTAATTTATTAAATAAAGACAGTGACAATTACATGGATGCTGACCGTATATGAAACAAGATATTTATTAAATTTTATCTAAATTATTTATTATTATTATACAGTAAATTGTATTGTATTGTATTGAACCCCATTTATAGAATGGTGATTCTTCTCTTTATTTATTCATTGGTGATGATGACGGTGGTGCAGCAAAACAGTGGAACTTGTGGGTCTGCGTCCAAGTGCCAAAACAATTATTTCATGCCGTTTGGGGGAGGGCCTCGGCTCTGTGCCGGATCAGAACTGGCAAAGCTCGAAATGGCCGTTTTCATCCACCATTTGGTGCTCAACTACAAGTGGGAACTAGCTGAACCGGATCAAGCATTTGCCTTTCCCTTTGTCGATTTCCCAAAAGGCTTACCCATCAGAGTTCAGCACCACTCATTGATATAATCAAATTAAAATCAAGTTAAGAGGTTTACATATATATATATATATTCATCACGCATGCATGAATTGAATATCTACAAACGAGGCCTCTCTCTCGGTCTCAGCCTCTAATATTGGATCGATATATATATAAATATATAATTAATAGATGCCAGAAAACTATATTTTTTACGTGAAGTTGGATTAATGTAAGTTTTCTTTTGAAATTATAATATATATATTATACGAAGGCAAAAGCAAAGGCAAGACAAAAGAATTAAATGAAAGACAGACAGTTCCGTTAGGACCACCTTTTCCCCCATCTTGTAAATTGTACTATCTTCCTCTGGTCCCGCCATCGCCATGCATGTTAAGGCTTGGGATGGGACTACTAGGGACTGAATCATTCATTCACATGTAATACTACGTCGTCTCTATCTTTTATCCTAGTGCTGTAATTTTCTTACTTCCGAGTTTATTCAAATATATTCAAGTGTAATTGCTCCCAGATACTTATTAGGGCACATGTGACACCTGTATAGCTTTCGTAAAATGTGCAATAAACACTTAGTAAGAGGATATATATCTGTCCATAAAGATTCAAGAGTGATGCATGGTAGGATTTTGATGTAATTTTGAGGAATTTAATGAATAAAAAATATCAACTGATCCATTATATATATACATATATATTTCATTGTCGTGGATTATCTGAATGATCTTGGCGGGGACTCATTGCGCTGGATTATTAAGACGCTGTGATCATTACTAGATATAGGGAACCGCTGCACCGCCTGTAACTTTCTAGGAAAGTGATGCTTTCTTGATCTGAGAGATGCAAGAATGAATCGAGAAATAAAAGGCTGTTTTGTCGTCTGGGACTGGGAGGCTGTCCCGTTTCTCTCTTCGATTCCCCCGTTGAAATTTGTCAACAACTTGGTTTTGGTTGGTGATGGATGGTACCAAGCAAGCAAAACCAATCCATATCTTCTTTTATTTTCCGGAACCCCACTCTCATAACCATTTGTCCTTGCTCTTTCCCACCACTGCCTCTTTGCCCTTCTTATTAATTTATAGAAATAGACGTACAAGTTATACAACGAAGTCACCTCATCTATCCTAATTTTTTTAAACCTTTTTTACATTTATTATAAATAATTATAAAAAATTATCAAAATCAAAGAAAATCTATTAAAAATATATATATAAATAAGCTGATGAAAACGGAAGATGATCATATTTTTTGGATGTTGGCTCACCAACTCTCCACTTACCGAATTGAACTAGCTACTTATTAATTTTCTCTTGTTTAATCATTTAAGAAAACTTATAGGTGTCCCATTAATCAATCAGGCCACCAGTTTTGGAAACATCAATTATTAATTAGTACTCAAACCAGAAAACAAAATATAGTGGAAGGTTTAATTAATTTTAATTTTAATTTATAATTTAAGATATCGTGGAACTCGTGTGGATGGTGAGACAGGAGAACTCCAATGTTACTTGATTAAAAATTGGAATGTCGGCCATGTTTTTTATCACATCAATTCTTCTTTAAATTAAGTAGCCCGTGAAAATTACTATCCAAACTATTATTTTTTTAATTGATTTTAATAAAAGTTTAAAGGCGAATTTTATCAAAGCTTACAGGAAAAGTTGTCTTGTATATTTGTATGTTGTGTCCATTAAGCAAAGTTGGTACTGTTAGGATTATTAATTTTTGCAGGAATAATTACGTATAAATCCCTAATATGTCCAAATGGCAAAAATTTATAAATTTCACCTTGAAAATAAAATAAGAAACGTACCTTGATTCATGTTATTCCTTTATTTTAATAAGACTTGCAGATGTTAGAAATAAAGCTTATAATAATAGGGTTAAAAGATGACCAATTTATGATAAATATATTTTATATACACATTCCATGTATTTCTAGAAATTACCCAATTTTCTCATTCATCAATAAAATTTTAGCTGTTAGTTTATTTAAGTCATTATCATCATTTAAAATGGATTAAATTAAAATATAAGATAATAGCATGATAATAGCACGTGGGTCAGATAAAGAAAATATCTAATAGGTACGTCTCCTTTTCGTGGAAGAATTGAAAACTGCATCCCCTTGCATGCGTTAAACTTAAAGAGATAAGTAATGGGGACTCGGTCGTCACTGGGTTGCTAAATGAAAAGATGAAGCCAACCACTGCAAAGCTATAGCTCGTGGGAAACTTAAAATAGACCATTATACCTAAATTAATGGAGACTCATGCTGAGCCAACCATCACCTTCTCGTTACTCGTTAGGTTCCCTTTCGCTTTCCTGTCTTCTTTTTTGTTTTGCTCCTTCTCAATGATTCGTGTGTTTCTGTTGACGTATCTATCAGATATATCACCACATATGCAATAGAACCACCCTTATATGGCTGAACAAACGACAGTAATCAGGAAAGAAAAGAAATTAATAAACCTAAAGTGGAATACATATGCATCAATCAAATCTGTTCATAAACGAATCGATGCCATGTTATCTCATTCTCACCGTGCGATCTTGGAAGCTACACGTAGTGGATCAAAATGTGGGCTCAAATTCAACAAGAAGAACACTGTTGAGAGCTACTGAACGAAATAAAAAAGAGTCATGAGTAGGTCCTTAATTTCATCGATCGTCTTCTCCAGTATATTGTGATTTTTGAACCCTTACGGTCCTATCCGCTTTCAAATTCAAATTTGTCTGTTTCTGAAGCCGACGTGAGGCGCAAACTGCCAACTTTTGCTCTTTTGCCAAGTGCAATGAAACTGAGACGATGAACAATGTCCGATACGCATTCAAGGTCCAGTTGTACTTGGCCCAGATTACCTTCGGCCAACTACAGTTAAAGATTTGTCCTCTAATGACTTAAAAAGACCTTCTTCTTTTCTTTTCTTTTTTTAAGTTTTCTGATTAAAAAATTTAAAATAAATCATATCTTATAACACCCCATTTATATAAATAAGGTCAAAATCATTTATTTAAATAATGTCCAAATTGAATTTCACATTAGTTAGGATTTTTAAATATTTCGGTTTATATTTGAGAAATTTAAACTATTGCTGGTACCGGATTGAGTTAACTTTATATTATTTATCAGAAAAAAAAAATTCTAACGATCTGATTAAACTATTTCAGAATATGATTTATATGTGAGTGTAAATTAATGTTGTAATTTATTATATATGGTGAAGCCCACCTTCTGTTTCTGCAGCCTAACGCCCAAAGAGTTGCATTTAAATTTACTAATCTAAAAAATAATCTCCTGTTGAAATACATACTTGCACTAGATCTTTAGTTATTTTGTTGTACGTATTAATTGCTTATTGCTTATCAAATTTAAGTATAAAGCTTTCCAAATTTTATTTGATATTACTCAACTAAACTCACTTCGCAGCTGGTAAACGAGCAACTTCCCAAAATGATTGTATGATTATAAATGGGACAATTTCAAATAGTACCYTTGTGTTTTGACATAATCTTAAGTAGAAAGCAAGTTTATCATTTTCATCAACAAGACCCCTGAGGTTTGTTTTTTGTAATCAAGTGCTAATTTTAACCCTTAAAATACAGATATACCCCTACTGAAATTTTTTTCCTTAATTTTAAAAAATTTTAAAGTAGAAATTTTAATACGTATTGCCCCTATATATTTCCTTATTGATTTTATTAATAAGTA
>JANLJB010031082.1:0-48149 GCA_026212285.1 Bursera cuneata | reverse complement strand
TTTTTTTTTTGGCCCTACGAAAGAAACTAAGAAGCAAAAAAATTATCTAAGCTAGAAAGTTATAGAAAGCCATATACTATTTTTTACCATCACAAAATAACGACAAAAATTAGTGCCTTCTCCAATAATTTTCTGTACATGTGGCATATATGGGTGTACAAAATTGTCCAAAACACTACACTCTCAGTGGTAGAAGTGTCATAGAAATATCAGGAGCATTTTAAATGTACCTCGTAAGGTGTCCCATCCCTGAACTGCACCTTGACAGCTGCATATTTCTTCTTCTTAAGCAGCAACATTCTTTTGTACAAGCCATCCAGATCAATTTCTAGACACTTATACTTCTTGTTGACCTAAATACAAGGAGAAACAGAAGTTACACCTCATGTGCAACACCAAAAGAGAAATGAAGTGAAAACGAACAAAAAAAAAAAGTTAAGTACTTAGTTTAAACTGCACAAGCTTTCAAGTTCAATATTCAAACAGCTTTTCAGTTGCTATGTGTTAATACTGTTGTCAAATTTCAAGAGTATATGTCATATACTTTAATATTGTCTATTCCACTAAAAGTTTAACTAAGGAAACTGTACAGAAGAATAATAACAAATTTTGTATCTCCCATCCAAAATCATTGCCCAAGCACAGGTGAGAAACAGGGAAATTTTAATTAATATAATCTCTCCAAGATTATATTTCAGGTAAGCCCAGATAAATTTTGGCCCTACAAGATATATGGTTACGTTTTTGAATGAATACAAGGCACGTGGTCATAACTTTACCTCCTGTATGACTTTCCCTGCAATAGCTTTTGCTTTTGCAATATCGTCTAGTCCACTATAAATCATTATTGAATCTGTATCACCATAGATAACCTGCCAGAGGCAATATAAATGCATCCCTCAATAGCTATATATGTTAACAAGTCAAGCAACATAATGCAGACAGATATAAAGACACTATTCAATAGCTTCTAAATCTGAATGTCCAAGAACTGACCTCCAAGTTCAAATTATTCTGAACAAGATCAACGGTGCTCCGAAGAATCTCCCTTCCCTGCATTATCATGTGACTTGCTCAATTATAATACACATTCCATATTAAAAGACAGTGTTTTTGCACTTCAAAGCAAGAGATTTCCTTTAAATTTTAGCATGTCACATATATTTCTCTTACCTGTTGTGTTATAAGCTCTGCAAGAGGCTTTGCATAAAATCTTGAATTGGAAAATCCAAGGCATCCATACATACTGCATTGGGAAGATATCAACCGTGTAAAGTGAGAGGCAACCAAAAAAAAATGCAAAAGAGACAACAATAATGGTGTGTAAGCAAAAACCTATTTGCAGTGAGCTTCAATGCTTGTTGCTGAATGTCAAGCTGCTGAACCTTGAGACCAGATGCGTTCTTCATCCATGTCTTAACCATTCTTCTCCTTTGAACCAAATTTTTAAGCAACTACAAAGAGAGGAAAAAGGAAGGTATAATAACTCTGGTAGTATGCTCACATAATTTCACTGGAAAATCAAACTAAAACCTTTTGTACATTCTATATTTATAACAGGATATTCATAACTGATGTACAAAACACTGATAGAAGCAAAGGCCACTCCAAATAGTATGCATACTTAGATGCAACAGAAGTTTGAATGTACAATCTAATAATTTGTTTATATTGATTCAACTAATAATTGCAAAATTTATAACCAAAAGGAAATTTTGAGACAGAATTTTTTATTTATTAAAAAAAAAAAAGATGTATAAAAAGGTAAACTAAACTGTCAACATGGGAATCAAGTGGAGAACCTTTAGCCTACCCATGTATCTAGATACAAAATTAAAAGAGCTGCCAAACAGCATTGGAGATAGAATAATTACAATTAGTTGATTGCTTATTCCAATTGTTTTAGAAGAAGAAAAAACAAAATCGCCTTTCTGTGGAAAAACTTAGGAATAATGATTCAACTAAAAAGATTGTACCTCTGGTAGGACTCCAGTTGTTTTACTAGATGGTAAATGGGGCACTAATCCATCTGGAGATTTTTCAACAGTTGTGAAACAGATATTGTATTCCTGCAAAATTAATCAAGTATTATTGCTCGTTAATTAACATTAATTAGCACTGGATAAGTATGTGCAATGTAGAGATAGGGCAAGAAAGGAAGTTATATGGCTATTTTACCTGAATTATAGATGGGTAGAGACTATTGAAGTCCAGAAGCAAGATATATTTGTCATATAAACCTTTTTTCGGCTCCAAAACCAATCCACCAGCATAAGCAGGACCTTTTTTGCCTTTTCCATGATCATCTCGACTTTCATTTTCAATTGCATCATCTATATTTAACTCTTCAGCCTTTCTGTCCTCAACACCATGACTTACTCTCCGCTTTGTTAATTTTGTTTCCCTCACATAAGATGAAATCTTGTCTGGGACAATAAACTTCTTTGCGTGGAATGAATGCAATAGAAGATACTCTACTCTCTGTGCTCTAGCACCCTAAAAAGCAGATATTATATGTCATGTTGATTGACAGTTTGTACAAGAAGACGAACAACATGAAAAATACCAGAAGAACTCACTTGAAGAGTTTTGCCCCAAAGATTGCCACTGATATTAGTCAGTTGACGTGTAAGGGGAAGAACACTTAAATGAAACATGAGCTCCATGGATAACCAAGCATCTGTTTCACCGCATTCAATCTGGAAGCATTACAAAAACAATGAGAAACATAATCCCAGCAAAAGAAAGTCAAAAAAAGAAAAATGCTGACTATTGATAATGGAAAAACTTTGTGGGATAGATAACAACGAAAAAACAAAACTAAAAAATGATTATGGGATGGAATGAAAATCATGCTTCATATTGCATTTTACTCCTGCCTTTGTTACTTACATATTTCTTTAATATCCAATCTACAATCCTAATCAATGATGGGTGACTTTATCAAAAAATCAAACATAATGGCCAGAACTACCCAACACAGGCATCAAAACTTACAAGTTCCATAAGGGATTCCAATGTTTGGAACATTCTGGGAATATCATGTGGAGCAATCTCTTTACGGTCTTTGTTCAACTGAGTCTTTGTAAGTTGCGTCAGAGAATAACTGACCTGGAAGAACCAGAATAGAAACATTGAACATTGAATTTTATCACCATCACATACCCTCAGGATGTAATATACCGCCTAAATGTCATACCTCTTTTAATAGTTCACGGGAACACAGATACGTGTCACATAATAGCCGACCAGAAATGCAAGACATGATCCCAGGACTAGCTCCAGACCCAAAAATGGATCTTCCTTTTGTAAGCCTAGGCATTTCAGAACGTTTGAGACGGCCAATCTTGGACCACATGCTGCCAGGCACTTTGCAAGCCTGCATAATAAGAATATAAGGGCATTGTAGGATACAAACAACTCACAATATGTACTCTGATGGGCGTGGCAGCAGAATCTAGCATTTCCAATAATACAAGATGAGATGATGCTTAATAAATGAATATTATGAATTATAAGTGTTCATTCCTATTCACACATTAAATATTAGTAGACGGTAAGAAAATTTTGCATCTTGAGGACTCATGCATACAAGTGAGAAATGGCATTAAGTCAGCATATGAAATAACATTCTGCTAACAGTTTTACTTGATTCCTTTCATGACAATCAAAAAATAAAGTACCTTGAAACATTTTCTGATAGAGAGCACTGCAAAGATAATCTCACCTGGGCTCTGTGGAGGAGAACATCCAGGTCAAACCCAGATATGTTGTGCCCAACAAGAACATCACTATCCAACTTGTATAATTCAATCATCAGACGGTTTAACAAAGCTCTCTCACTGCAATATATTGTTGAAAGGAATTTCAAGCGCAGAACTAAAATTACGTTCATTAAAAGTTGACATGTCAAAAGAAAAACTATATTTTGATGGAAACAAGACATATAATTAAAATTTACCTGCTTTCAGAGCATAAAACATTTAAACCAGCCCTTGAGTTCCTATCTGTTGCCTCTTTGCTGAATCCCATTGGAAATATGCCCCCATCAAGCTTGCGAACTACAGTAAAATGGCTCAGCATACCAGGTTTCTTCCATTCTGAGGCCAACATGGGAGTGTCAATCTGAAAGGCAAACCAGCACATTAGTAGCTTATTAAAGTACTAAAATAAATTATGGAATAAATTAAAATCAATCTGTAGCTTACTTCAGATTACATAACAAAAATCGGAGTACACAAGCTAAAAAAATATCCGAAGCTTGACTCCACTTAGAGCACATGCAAGTGTATGGAAATCAAGTTAAAAATTTTTGACCAACGCTTCTGTCAATCTGGAAATGGAGTTGTTTGCCTAAGCTGTTGTTATATTAAGTACTATATTTCCATAACGGTATCCATATTCAGTAATCTGGAGTGAAAATGGTCAAATTCAGGCAAGAATGAGATTAATATCCAAAAAATACATGACTCAGCTTAGCTTTAAAATTCACTTATCCATTGAAAAGATAAACAAAACATATTTGTCCATATAATGCAATACTTAGTTATACCATATCTCCTAGATTTAATATCACAAGTAGCAAAAATGATTTCTAACTAATTTTGCAACTCAAAAACCCTCGACTCAATTTAAAATATCAAACTAACATTGATGATGACAACACAGATGTCATAAATATGAAAAGATACAAGTATGTGTCAAAAATGAAAGCAGTTGCCAACAAGACTCTTAAACAAACCTTAGCCTTGTGACAGGAGATGACAGATGCAGAGACAATTTCATTTACATCCTGCTTTTCATTGATAACAGTTTTCAAATTAATTGCTGTAACAATTACTGGAGGAATCTCTATCATATTCTTTGAGGATGATGGAACTGATATGTCTTTTGGAGAGTTAACAGTAATCTCAAATTTGCACCAGCTCACCTGCAAAAGAGTATGTCATGCAGTCACAGATTTGAAATATATAATGCATACAAGTGATTTCATATACATAACTTAAAAGACAGAAATTATGTCCAGATCTGGAAGTCTCACCCTTTGAGGAGAAGCACAACAAGAAAATTTTGAAACTGATAGCCAAGAAGGTCCCTTTACCTTCCTTTTAACAAGAAAAAGCTCCAAGACACTGCATATTGTTATACCAGTCATAACCCTTTCTTTCAAACATAAATGCATTGAATAGTAACTGTCTTAACTGAAGCTGAAAGCCCTGACATATGTGCATAGGCCTCTAAGACACTCAGCATCAATAACCTCACTAGTAGACTTCAAAGAAACTCTAAAACAATATAGTAATATGTCCTATGCAAAGGCATCGAGATTCTTACTAGGTTATCAATCTAGTTTATATCAAATCAGTAGCTAAAACCAAGTCAATTCACTTTCTTTCCCTTATTATAGGATATACCAGATAGAAACCCACCCTTATTATTTTTACCTGGTATGAGTTCCAAGCAGAGCACAGAAATTTTCTCCTTTTAGATCTGGTGGAAGTGGCCGGTTCTACAATGACAGAGCACATAGTAATTAGCCATAACTAATAGAGTCAAATATATATATATATATATAAGGATAATTATGAAAGCAGCAATATGTTTGACATGGATTTAGTGCTAACTTTGGGAATAGGAACTTCTCAAACTTAATTTTAGGAACTGAGGTACAACAATTCACAACAGAAGATTTAACATGTAACAGAACAGTTTAAACTAACTTATTGATTTAATTCACAGGTTTAGTGACGTACCTCGAATGGATAATTGATCTTGAGCACATAATTCTCACCAATAGGTATGTCAGAACGCTCAAAAGCATATTTCCTCTATAGAACCCAAGAAAATGAAAAGGACATGGAGAAGAAGTAAGAATGAATTACAACAATATTGAATAGGTACAATGCAATTTCAGGGACATCAGAAAGGTTGATCTGCAAACCTTAACCGGTGACATGCTAAACCTTGAAACATTGAGATTTAGCAACTGTTTTGCTATTTCACTTTTTAGTTCTTTAGCGACATCCTAGGGGAAAACAAAAGCAAAAATAATCAACAACCAATAAAAGGAAACAGGAAAAGGAGAAGAAAAAGAGGAAGGATGCATTTGATTGCATTTACGCGTACATGCAGACATACACTTACTTGAAGCTTTGTTTGGAGATCTGCAAGAGTATTAGAAGACTCTTTAGCATGCTTCTCAAGCTCTATAATCTCGTCAGTTCGAAATAAAGAACCCTTTGGAATTGCATAGACACACCTCTGCATGTTCTTAACGACCACACAACAACTATGATATGTACTTCCTGCTTTGACCTTAATAGCAAAAACAGATAAGAGTCATCAATATCATTGTATGCAAATGGAGTTAGACCAATAACCACCAAAAAAGAAAAAAAATAATATATATAATCGTAGAACATGCCACAAACCATACCATATGCTTCACGACTAAAATTAAACTTATCTAGTAAAACAAATAAATAAATATAACTATTTTGAATTAATTGCATGAGAAAATGAGATATGCCTAAAGTAACCATTTTTGTTATATTGGATGATCTACAATATGAACTGTAAGAAAGACATGGAAGATCAATTCCAATCCATGCTCTACAATAGACAAAATCGTTATAATACCTTTCCAAAGAGATAGAGAGTTCCCATATTAGCCCCAGAAAGCTGCTCATGAGCATCAAGAATGTAAAAGGGCAACGACCCATCTGTATCCACGTCAAATTCTGATTGTTCTTCGGTGTTCGAGCCATTTTTCACATCATCTGCTATCCCATTACCACTGATCACAGCCTTCCACCCAGCACTGGCACTTAATGCTGGATCCTTTACCTCATTAACAATCTTCGCATTCAGTTTGTAACCCTCCTCCTTTGGTTCCTCTTTCACTTCAAGCACATCTTTCCTACTAGGTTCGATATTCACATCAGATTCCGATTTTAATTCTTCGGATTCGTTAATTAAATACTTTTGCTCATCGGTTTCACGAATTGCCGCATCAGAATTTTGATCAAGCACTGAAGTCTTTACCGAATCATAATTTTGTTTCTGTAAAGAATTCGATGAATTTGCGACAAATTGACTTTCACTTTTATTAACCGAAATGAAACTCTTATTACTAGTTGTAACTGAAACTGGCTGCGACCTTCTACGCTTCTCTCGATCTGCGTCGTCCGGCGCGAATTCCGCTAAAACTTCATCAACAACACTTTCACTTTCTTTAATTTTATCATCCTTGGCTTTTTTAAACATTGCCGTAGACGTGAACATAGCCGACAGTCTCTGCTTCCCCATCATTGCCGCTGCGGCCGTTAAGGAAGGATTAGACTTCTTTATGTGTTGATTATTTTCTCTTTTTTCCTTCTTTTCAACCCTCTTTTTTTTCAATGATTTTTGGTCTTCCATTGCTTCGTCATCTGACGATGAAAGAAAGCCGGCGGTGGACCAATCTTCTTCTTGGCCTTCGTCGCCGTAGCCGAGGCCGTCATCGTCCACAATAAACCCCCGCGCCTCCTCTCTGCGACGAGCAACCAGCGCATCATACTCATCGTCCTCCACCGTGTCGTATATCGGATTCTCCAGCTTGATATCGTATCCCCTGGATTCTCCGGATCTGCGGCTGCCCTTCCGGAGCGCCTTGAGTCTTTCCAAGGCTTCAGCTCGGGCCGAGGCTTCCGCTCCTCTGGCTCGGCGCCGGCCTGCTACTATCGGCTGCTCGTCTTTCATCTGGATCTCTGTTTCTGGTAGATTTTTTTTTCTTCAATTTTTCTCCCTCTAGGGCTTTGAAAAGCTAGAGAGGCGATATGGATCTTGAAGGTTATAAATGGCGGGAAATGTGTGAATTTTGGCGCCAAATAAGATTTGATTATGGACTCACGGTAAGTATAGTGTCCTGTGAGTCTGTGACACTCCCTACACTAGAAATTATACAAATCCAAAGTATTTCATAATTATAAAATTACGGAATAAAATATATAATTTCTGTGTGACATTGGCCTATCACCTTTGATTAGTTACCGTTATAAGTAAATTGCATTGAATTACAAATATTACTAAAACCAAAAAAAAAACATTACATAATTGATTCAACGACAAGATGTGAACAGAAATTATAACTGATTCTATGTAAAAAATCTAATGCACTTGAATTACGCTTTATTCCACTCTCAACATTTCCTTTTTCTCTATTTTTATTCCATCAAGTCTCTATGGGCCATAACTGGACTCTCCATTAACAAGGCCCAATATCTTTCCATCTCTCTTTTTAAGGCTTTTTCGAAAGTAATTCTATCCCAACGAAATTTTCATCCTCGTAGCGTTCAGTCTTTCAAATTACTTTGGTACTCTTCATATGCCCCTTATCCCGATGCATGGGCGCCCGGTTGGAAGGAACTAAACTCAAAATGAACCCAAAACAACTGCTTAAAATTCAGTCTTTCGAATGTATAGTAAAACCCCTTGCATATTAGTAAATTAAAATTACATCTCTTGATAAAAAAAAATATTGAGGATAATAATACTTTAATAGCGAGGGGTAATTTTGTCTTTTGACATTTTTATCGAAGGTAGTGAAAGTAATGGGGCTTTTTAGTCCAGATATGGGGTTAATTTAAGATCATGTAATTTGATTTGAACTGGTTTAATCATTTCTATCGTGTGCCGATATCACATAGAAATGGATTATTCCATATCGAACTAAACACTTTGATTTGATTTGACACGATAAGAATGATGACACATCAATGGAAATTCCACGTTAATCACCAACTCCTCACAGTGAAATTCTCTTGCTGCTCACAACAATGCTTTTCGTCAAACATGCAATAATTCTTTTACGACTGTGTCTTGAGGTAATTCCACAAAAAGTGCAAAAATTGAACAACTACGAGCTGTATGATGACAATTATAGACACATTAATGATGGGACTGCGCAACAACTAAACAAGTTGTACAAATTAATTGAGTCCAAAATCTAACCACTCCCACCTCTAGTTTAAGTATAACTGCTTGCTTCACAACGAACCAAACAAATGACCGCATTAAACCGTTTTAGTGCTCCACCAATGCCTTGAAGTCTTATGGTAAAAGATTCCATCAATAGTCCTTTGAACCTATTTAAAACATATTTTTTTATATTAAATTAATTATTTCATTGTAGTCAACGATTTTATGATGGAAAACATATTTTTTTCATTTGTTCAATGATTTTATAATAAAAAAGTGGGAACATATCAAGACCTCAAAAAATATAAAATATAATCTTTAAATTTATTATTTTAGCTTGAAAATTGTGTCTCGCTAAGTATTTTATAATGTTCAACGAGTTTTGTTATGAAAAATATAATTTTAAAGATGAATCAATTATTTTGGTAATAAAAATAAATGTTAAGGCTATCTAAATAAAAATATACAAATTTTTATTGAAAAAAGTACTGTAATTTTAATTAATCTCACGATGCTCAGTGTAAGTACTTTCATTAATAGCATGCGGTTGTGTTGTTAAGGCACATTGAAAAGATTTTATTAAATGCGGTTGTGAAAACTAGACGTCCAGTACTCTTATCTTCAACAGAACCTTCAAGATCCTATTTCATTTCTGTGCATTTTTTGGAGTGGGTGGTACAAATCAAACCTTCTTGTACATTCATTCAATTACATTAAGACTAGAAGGAATTCAATTTCATTTCATGTAATTTATTTTAAATATATATACTTAAGCTTTCTCTTAAAATAGATGATTACAAAAATAAAATTTTTATTGTTCAAATATATAGTAAATAGGTTGATTTTATTGAGTACCAATATAATTAGAAAGCTAATTAAAAAAAAAATTATCAGTTCGGTAATATAATTAAGGTGCTTTAATTAAATTAATCCACTAAGTATTATATGTTTTTATATATATTAAAATATAATAATTTATTTATTTATTTTTATATACCATTGAATGGTCATTGATTTACTAAAATATATAAATTAAAAAGAAAAGTTAAAAGGTTTATTATAATTTATAATCTAAAAATAGAAAAAAAAAATTAAAATGTGATTTTTTTAATATTAATTTAATAATCTTTTTTAATTATTAAAATTAATGATTATATAATATATAAAATTAAATTAAAAAAATTAAAATTCAATAATCAACTCTTAAAATATTATTTGGTCTTAGACCATCTTAAAAGAATCATTTTATTTATTTAATATTTTAAAATTGTTGAAAAACAAGAACTAGTTTGGGTGAGGTTAAGTGAACTCAACTCAACTCAACTCAAGTGAAGCGCTGCCCGCGTAGTTTTGTTAGTTTACTAAACGAGCATAAAAGTCGTATGTGCCAGCTGCTATTCTCATCGTCACTCTCTCACTCCCTTTACTCTCTCTTCCACTTTCTCTCCTTATAACATGATCATATCTCCACGTTAATTCTTCTTTCACGAATGTTATACTTTCATAATCTCCCACTTCAGCTTCAGCTTCTTTGTTGAGTTCTTTATCAGAGACAAAGCAGCTTTCATGAGTGACCGACTATCAAACCAAACTTCAATCTTTGGTCTGCGTTTATGGGTAGTTCTTGGCGTCTGTCTAGGAGCAGCATTCGTGCTGCTTCTCTTCCTCATCTCTCTTTGGCTCACTTCAAAACGCTCCAAATCCAAGCGCAAGAAACCTTGTTTGAAGGACCCTGCAAAGGCTGCCATACCTGCAATCTCTAAAGACATCCAAGAAGTCAGAATCCAAACTGTCCCTCATCCGGAGCCCGATCCCATAACCGGCATCGAGAGGCAGGCCTTGCTGCTGCCTCTGGAAGAGGAGAGCCCAACTGGGTATCATAAGATTCACGTTGACATCGGTAAAGATCATAGGATATGTTACCCTGGAAATGGGAGTGGCGAGGCACGTGCCGGTGCTGCTGGTGGTGGTGATCAGGTCGCTGTTGTGGTGCCTGAGGTGTCGCATTTGGGATGGGGTCATTGGTACACTTTGAGAGAGCTTGAGGTTTCCACAAATGGATTTGCTGATGAGAATGTGATAGGTGAAGGTGGGTATGGGATCGTTTATTATGGTGTTTTGAAGGATAACAATCAAGTAGCTGTGAAAAACCTGCTCAATAACAGGTATTTCATTGCAATTTTTCAATTATTTGTTTATACTTACTTTTGTACAGGTAAAGCTTTCACTAGCAACATTAATTGGAGGTGTAACTTATATTGAATTGATCAAATCTATTGATATTTATGTCAGAGAAATGAAGCAATGGTAATTGAAATTTTTTGGTGACTAATAGGGGACAAGCTGAGAGGGAGTTTAAGGTTGAAGTCGAAGCAATTGGACGAGTTCGTCATAAGAATTTAGTGAGATTACTTGGCTATTGTGCTGAGGGAGCTCATAGGTACTCTGCTTTGGTATTTTCCTTTCTGTTTTTAATTATTTAAAGTTGTCTCATTCTGCAGACTAGAGTTTGTAAATGCATTGTTGAAAACAATTTTAGGTAGTAAACTTTATCCAAGTTTTATGCAATATATAAGAATATTACTGATGATGCTTGTTTCCTTCTGAAAAAGGATGCTTGTATATGACTTTGTGAATAATGGGAACTTGGAACAATGGCTTCATGGGGATGTAGGGCCTTGCAGTCCCCTAACTTGGGAGATTCGGATGAATATAATCCTGGGAACAGCAAAAGGGTACAATGCTAATTTATAATTTATTTCAGGTTTTACGTTCCAATTTCATTTTTCCATCCTTGTTTCTCATGTATGTTATATTCTATGGTCATAACTGAAGTATTTATGCAGGTTAAGTTATCTACACGAGGGACTTGAACCCAAAGTTGTTCACCGTGATATAAAATCCAGCAATATTTTACTTGACAAGCAGTGGAATCCCAAGGTTTCAGACTTTGGCCTTGCTAAGCTGTTAGGTTCAGAAAGCAGCTACATCACAACCCGTGTGATGGGAACATTTGGGTCTGTGCTCTGTAGGATTCCCTGCATCTGTTTTTGCCTTTGTTTTTACAAAAGAGATTTTAACATTTTTTCTACTTTAATTTGTAGCTATGTAGCCCCTGAATATGCAAGTACAGGCATGTTGAATGAAAGAAGCGATGTGTATAGTTTTGGGATTCTTATTATGGAAGTAATTTCTGGGAGAAACCCTGTCGATTATGGCCGGCCCCCAGATGAGGTTTGTACTATATTCTTGACATCATTTTGGGGATGAAACGCTTGAATTTTCCATGTTGAGTTTAACTAATAGTCAAGAATTTTGCAGGTTAACTTAGTTGAGTGGCTTAAGAAGATGGTTTCTAACAGGAATCCTGAAGGAGTGCTGGATCCCAAGCTACCTGAGAAGCCTAATTCAAGGTCACTGAAGCGGGCTCTTCTTGTAGCTTTACGTTGTGTCGACCCAAATTCACAGAAACGACCAAAAATGGGCCATATTGTACATATGCTTGAAGCTCAAGAGACCTCCTCGAAAGATGTATGTATTTAATTCTGCTAAATGCTCAATTCAGTTCCACTATTACAGTTTTTGTACATAAGGAATCATGTAACTTCGATGCTTCACATTGAGGATGTTACTTAGAAACTTTTCCTTTTGGACATAACAACATACTTACACACAATATACGTATGCTTTTTCTCTCAACTCTCCTCTTTTCCTTTGTGTTTCAATCTTCCATTTGTTGTTCAACAGGAGAAGTTTGAAATGATCTTTTAGGTTATGAGACTTAGGATTTCCTTTTCGGTAAATCATATGAGCATATTGAACTATTTAAAACTTCGCCAAACCTGAAGCATGCAATGGGAACAGGAAACTTGAGAAAAATAATTGGTTTAGCTTTTGATAGGAACTGTGGTTCATAACTTTTAGTCCAATTTTGTTGCTAATGCTACATATAGTTTACCATTTCTCTCCGTCCACACAGTTCTATTGTTGTATAGAACTCCTGAAATTGCAGGGCTTCACCTTTTCTCCCAACTCTGCCATTTTTTGTGTATGATTGGCTGCAGTTTGTTATAAGTTACAATTACTAGTAAGTAGATGTAAAACGAGAAAATTAACGAAGAAAATTAATTTAATCATGTAATATCTTTAGATGTCAAACATGAAATATCAAAATTTTACCCTTTGATGATATAGCCTAACCAATTGGTTCCAGGATTGTAGAGCTGGAAGGGAAACAGGAGGGCTACATCGTGACATTCCAAAAAATGTCTTGATAGAGAAGCAAGCGACAGAATCAGGCGGCGATAATAGGTATGAAAGTGAGGTACATGCCAACGGGGCAAGATGGCAACATCAAGAAGAGCAAGAAGAAATGCATTGAAAACTACTCGACATTGTTTGGATTTAATCCAACATTATATTGTCCACCTATAAGCTGGCAAATTCAGGTGCCAATTGTATTATTTATATTGTGGCTTTCGCCTATGTTGCTCTATATTATTTGTGGCTTCTGAATTGCCAATCCATATACCTGCATAAGAAGATTCACTTCAAATATCTTAATCAATGCCTTAATCAAGAGATGCTTTGGACAGGATGCATCTCATGTAAAATTGGGTCACATTGTTAAAATAAAATTTTTCCTTTTTCATGGATTACAAGTTAAATTCTGGATTATTGTTGGATTCACACACACAGCAATGTTAAAATCGTTTTATTGCAGAATGTGACAACTGATTGGTGGCTTCAGAATGTGAATTGACAAGATATGCAGTTGAAGTATTTCAATGTGATCACATTGAATATGCGGCCAACATGATCTTTTCTGGGCTTCGAATACTAAGCCCCATCTGTGGTTTTGTCACACAATAAGATCCAATAGCCAAACTTCATTATTAAAGTTCCTCAATTAATGCTCATGTCAACTTCAAACTTAGTTGGCAGAGTAGATCATTTTATGAATTGATTATGGGTCCCCCCAGTCTCTCCAGTAACATGGCTTGTTAGGCAATCTCCATAACATAGGTTCAAGGGCAGATGGGTCCCCGCAATTGATGATGGTTAGTTGGTTATGCCCTTTTAGTGTTAATGTTCAGTCAAGCCAAGGCTTTCATTCATTTGGGTTACTTCAGTTGCCAAAAAAGGTATTTTCTTCCGATGAATTTTAATGTTTTATTACTAAACATTGACTTGCCTTCCTTGGGAAGGTGAGAGAGTCCTTGACTAGCAGGCAGCAGCTTAACGCACGATTCTTACAATCAGCAAACACTCAATTTAATTGAACTTAATTTTCAACTGTAAAACTGAACTCCTTTTTTTTTTTTGGGTTTGATAAGACAATGAAACAAAACATAGAAAGGTGTGTCAGCACTGTGATGAGTCATGACCCGCCTAAGCCAGGTTCAACTGCCTCATTTATAATTGTTTGAAGGAGAAAGTAGGAGAGCAGCGTACAAATAGTTGCCAAAGTTCTATGCCTTTAGAACATGGGATGCTTCAGAATTGATCGGTAGTTGTGTACTTCCGATCTAAGATGTTGACGTATGTGAATTAACATGGAAATCGAAAGAATGTTATCTGGACAGCCCCAATATCTACAAGCTGGGAGTTTCCCAGAATTTGGTGATGTGCACATGCGCTTTGTTAAAATGGTCAAATTGAGGCCCAAGCCCCTTAGCATCCACAGAAGGTGTTCCTTGAGGTTCCCCTCGGTACAAAACAACACAATGATATTCTCATCTTCAAAGCGTGCAGATTATTTTTCCTGGATCATACAGAATGTGATATATGTTGTCATGAAATATTCACATTCTGGGTGGATCAATCACTCCTAGAGTCTCCATTCCACAAAGCCTGGCTACAGATGCTCCAACAAAAGATTCTACTTGGTTATGGACCAAAAAACTATAGACGCCACCAAACATGTTTTGTTCCTTATTATCCATATTCAAAGGCAAAAAGATATGGTGGCCTTTTCCTGGAAAACTATCTCAGACACTCTGCAGGAAGGCAGGGTAATGAAGAGTCCAAAAACTTTCTTCAAAGAAGCAAACATTCTTTCCAGCATATGTATTATCTCCTACTTCATTTACAAACTTGGTTCATAACATCTCCCACTAACTGCCGAGAGGTCACAGCAGAAGCAAAAGCTTCAGAATCTCATCAAGTGAAGTAAACAAGAATTTGCAAAGCTTAACCTTAGTGTAGTCTTTGCTCCATGTTAGAGTGTTTGTAATTCTAAATCTTATCCAAGTTTAGTTGAAATTAACCACATGTTAGAGCCCAGCTTATGAAGGGTAATAACAACCACAAAGTTAGTTTATTCCGCTGAAAAGTAAAAGATTCTGGATACAAGAGCAAGTCCACGAACGAAAATTACGAAAATAAAGATTGCAAGAAATAGCTCTATGAATGAATTAAATGAGGACACAAATGAACCATCAATAAATACTATGCCCTGTGGTTCAAAAATTAAAAATACAGGTAAACAAGCTATTGTTAATAATTTAATTTAACCCTAATACCAGAGTTGAGGACAGAACTGCAGTGAGCAACCATTGTAAAACTGGTCTCCTATCCATAAAAGCAATGTTACTAGGAACTTTTGAAGGTTCTTGAGAAGCTCCTGCAGCTGCAGGTGGAGGGGGAGCAAGTGGAGGGATGTCACATGTACCGAATGTTGCATTTGCCTGCCTCATATATGACAAATTTCAAGTCAAGCTACGGGACAATTTGAAACCATTTTTGTTAATCTTTGCCACTATCTTTTCAAGCACCAAAAACAATTTAAGAGATTGTTATATTTAACTACAAGGCATTCTTCTTTGAGGAGGCAATATATCGACAAAACATTATAAAAAGATTGTAGGTGATATCAAACAAATGGTTAATTCTAATTAGAAATTGTCAGACCTATATAGTACTCTATTTTATTGACAGTACTATAGTAACCTTATGAAATCAGGTGGGTGATCTAATGGTTCTCTAGTGAGGTGAATGCAGATGATAACACTTTACTAGATAATTTGGTAGCACACCTTGCAATAGGCTATACTGTCACATCCGCAAGTAAGATGACCATTTGCTTCATCAGTGGCTTCTGCTGCTCCTCCACCATCACTTTTCTGCAGTGAGATTAGAAAAAAATCTTAAACTTGTTTTTGTGTTTTACATTGCTATTTCCAGGTTGGAAAAAATGTAACTCAATTAAAGGGTCTATAATGTGCAGAACAGCCTGAATACCTGGTAAAAATCAACGGAAATGAAATTTGGCCACCGTTTGCCAGATGCTTCAGAGCAGGTGTTTGTCATCTTAATTAGTGGAGCTGAATTATCTGTGCAAGCTTTTGTGAAATTGGGATTATTGGGAAAGTAATTCTGAAGAACCAGTGATATAGTTTTTGTGTTCAAGGGGGAAGATTCATTGCGATTTGGACATGAACCAGCAGTCATGCCCTCACTTCCATCTGCAATTTGAGCTCATTGTCAGAATTACTTTTTCACGAGCAAGGAAGGTATTTGATCAAGTACAAACATTGATCCTTGTAACTTTACTTTGCTAAACGAGTAAGAACAGAGGTTTTACTAAGTTCAAACTAAGCTATTGACCATATGGATATAGGACGATTTTAAATCTTGTGGAAGTGCTGAAAAAAGAAGACCACAAAAATGACGATTATGAGACAATTTGGCTAGATATGTATCTAGTTTTTGGTTCTGCTTTACTTCAGTTAGTCATTTCTGAATCCATCAATAACCCCTATGAATTAATAACTTGGAATCCAAAATCTGTAGTTGCATTTGCTACATCATATATATATATATATATATATTTTTATTTATTTATGACTCAATTTGATAGGCTGGAAATAGAACTCACACTGATTTTCTACCACGTATCTCCACTGGTAAGCAATTCCCTCAGAGGCTTCCTTAGAAGATTTAGAGGTGAAGACCACCAAACGATGGTTCTGCTTAACCATATCATCTACCGTTGGCCAATCATCGCCACTCTTGGGCATCTTTGACACAGGAAACCAGTATTTGCTTAGACCAGATGCATTAAAAACCTTACTCAAGCCTTGTGAGGATGTGACGTAGTCCTCAATGAAAATAGTGACAATTTCAGATGGGTTTGCTTCCAGAAATACTTGGATCTCTTTAAGCACTTTACTTGCAGGTTGCTGGAGAAATTCAAATTGTTTCACCATCATATTAAAAAGAGGAAGTTGCTTTTAAGCATAGAGAAGCGCAGGTACAATCAAGAACCATAAGTTGAGTAGAATGCACTTACAAATGCTGTGAAGTCGTAACATTTGCCACCAGTGGAATGACATAACCAAATGTCATTCCTGAAGTCATACATATCCAGCATGAGCCCTCTAACTCCATTCTACAAGAGAATACAAGTCTAAGCACAGCATCGATAACAAGTTGCACCTTAATCTAATTTAATGAAACTAAACCTTGATTAAGCTTAACCCTCAGTTAATAATGGGGATAACCAACATTAACCCTTTTGCACAAATTTGCTTTAATTTTAATCTTCGTAATTAAGAGAATACAAAGCCAAGAAGAAGTTAGAAAAATCTTACGTAGAAACAGAGAGTTTCCACATAAATTAATAATACTTTTCCATCTGAACATGAGAAATGGTAAAAGTGTTGGACTTTTTTAGTCTTGAAAGGAAATTGTCCACATGAAAGAGGTGGTGGTGGAATTAATATCGAATACGACCAAGAATCAGTCAAAATTATTAAACGTGATAAACTTAAAACGAAAATGAGTTCCCAACTTCCCCTTACAAGTTCTCACTTAGAGAAAACTGCATGAAGAATATAAAATGCTTAGGGTTGGTCAGCTTTCTCCAGTCTTGTTTTTAATCTAAAGACACAACTGAACCAACTTGGCTAGAATGCTTAATTTTCAATAAAAGACATCTGAGCAGGCATGCAAATAATAATTAAAAATCATCACGGGAGGAACCCACATGTACGCACAAAAGTGAGTATAATCATGACAACAAGTGTTAGCATATTGTGAGAGATGAGAAGGCAGAGAAAAATGTGGTTTACCTTAAGTTGAGAGGTCACCGAGTCTTCTTGGTTCATTGGAGATAAAATAACCGCTCCAATCTCTGATTTTGTCCCGACAATAGCGAACGAATTGTGCGTTGTCAACCATGAGTATTTGTTGAATGGCAAACCTTCCACCTAATCACAACCAAACCCACATGAAATGGAAAAAAAAAAAGAAAAAAAAAAAGAAAACCTCAACTCAACAATTAACATCCAGAGAAAGTTCAAAATATAAACGAAACAAATATACCTTCGATGTCGGATTTATTGGTTGGATACGAGAACATCTGGCTCTGGTATTTCCATTATCTGGGCATGTTTGGCACGTCAATCCAGAATCACAAACACTATCAGAAGAACAAGTCTCTCCGATCTGCTTGATAGTCACATAAAGAAATTTATGTAAAAAACAATAATTGCCACGACCAAAAAAAAAAAAAAGAACTTGTTACAAAGAAGCAGCAGAAAAATTACGGAAAAATTACCTTGAGACTAGAAGAACGTGCAAAAACAAAAACTAAAATGAAGAAAACTTGGATTTGGATATGTGAAAACAAGTTTTTTCCCTGCAAAAACAAAGAAACAATGTCCCTGGTCAGGTACAACGTTTTCCAGAAGAAAAAAAAAACAACAACAAAGAAAACTAGCTTTGCATCATTGCATGCCTTCATTTGAGGATCTGATTCAGATTCTTATTGAGTGAGGGAGGCAGAGAGATGGGGTTTGCTTGGAGATTTGAAAGGACAGAGAGGGTTTAAATGGGGTTTCTGAAGTAGCCTAGTTGTTGATGTGTTTCGAATCGTAAGAGGAAGAGACAAGCGAAAAGACAACGTATGAATGCAATACTTGTTTCGAGTTTGGTAAGAACAATATAAAAGAGAGGGAACCTGCCTTGGTCGTTAGGTGTGCTTGGTTTGTCGTGTTCCTATTTCGGTGAATTTGTGTTTTTCATACAATTTTTTTGTCTTCTTTTAGAAATATTTCTGGTATTTCCGTTTTCGATACTCCGTAAATTATATTTTCCTCCAATTTTTCCTGCTGTAATGATAGCATCATTCCAGCCCTTTCATGTTAAATATAGAGCAAAAAATGGGGAAATGTGTGGTGCTCCAAATTTTCTAGATTATGCTTTCCAAATACTGAGTGACATTTAGAATGAATGAATTCATTTTATTAATTGATTTTAATGCGTTTCATATTTATATTTTTATAAATGTGATAAGGGTTCTTTATTGATTGAGAAAAGAAAACTAATTGAAAATTTGATCTTAAATTTGATTAATACACATCAACTAGCGGTTGTGTCAGATCTAGGATTGACATATTCATATGTTACCCAATAATTTTATTAATAAGAACCCTCTAATTGAAACAGTCCAGGGAACTTGTCTTTTAATAATTTAATTTAGTATAGTCTATAAATTTTAAGAAATTAAATTGATTTATTATGGGTCACTTGTTGTTTACGTGACCTCTAAGCTTTTGATGATTTGTATTTAAAATAATCTTTAAATTCATGCAAGATAATTTAAATAAAAGTCAACCTTATTATTAGAATATTAATGATGAGCTAACACATGATTTAAAACCAACATAGCCCTAAGGGATATGTGTTAAATTATAGTGTTTAGCGTCATTTTTTACATTTTTTTAATCTATTGGTTTTTATTATTTTATGAAATTTCTGTTTAGATAAAATCTTAGTTTAAGAAAATTATATATATATTTCTTTTCTTTTCTTTTCTTCTTCTTTCTAACAGTAATGTTTAGATTTGATGGGAGACTTTTGCTTGTTTTCATTTTAATAAACTTCTGGTAACCTCTTCAACATGTGACTCATCAGGGTTCTGGACTCCCAGAATTACAATTTTTTTACGATGAAACCCACATTTCTGGCTTTCTCTAATTGGCCCCCAAAACTTAAGACTCTGGAATCTGGATTCACCCTCTACGCCATACTTTTGCTTTCTAATTCTTGCATTTTATCGATAATATATTAAGCTTTAATTCACCCTTTCTACATAGGATTTCGGGCTTTTATTTTGATTTTGATTAGTTTTCTGTTACATCAATTTTATACTTTTAAGCTGCTAAAATGCTTGATTCCAAGACAAAATCATCTTTTATGTCTGACATATTACATTATAGGTATATAATTGATCATTTTGTAAAAAGTAAGTTCATATATTGATATTGAAGAGCTGAGCTTATGGACTTTCTGGGTAACAAAATTCAGTCAGTTTCAGCTCAATATGTGACCATAGAGTACTCTGATATCTTATCAGGTATCACTTACAAATCCGGAAATTATTACCAGACTCCCGATTTCTCATTTCTGTTTTCTGTACTACCTTAGAGGTTGATCTATCAAATGGAACCAGCAGTTTCTTGCAACGACTTTCATACATCTAGGAGTTTTTACCCCAGACAACTTGAAGGCCTATAATCAAGAATGATATAACCTTTCCACCTTTTGACGCATAATCAATCAATTGATATGTAGCAATATTCACCATATAAACGTTAAATCAACAAAGTTTCAAATTTAAGTTTTAAATGCACAAATTTCCCCAAACTCCACACTGAAATATTGAGAAGGCCTGGTGGGTCTAGTAGCAAAAAAGTGAATGATGATGTGATTCCCATTCCCACCAACCAGACTTGCTTTTTAGAAAAAGTTGGAAGATGAAAGTTTGATTAAAAATTACAGTAAATTTTTCCTGCAATAAAAAAATTGAATAAACCTGGTCTCTGTAGTGAAGGGTCCAAACCTGTATATGTATCTGTTTGTCACCTTTATCTCAAAATTTGAGGAAAAGAATGAATATACACAGCCCTGAGTGTGCAGGAGGGCACTATTTTCCTTCATCCATGGCAACTGTAATGCTTAAAGTTGCATCTGCAATTCTGTTCACTGTTCTCCATCTTAATTCTACTACTTTGGCTCGATCTGACACATATATCATACATATGGACGTTTCAGCCATGCCCAAAGCCTACTCTGGTCGCCACAGCTGGTACTTGTCCATACTTTCTTCAATATCAGACACTTCCAGAACAAGTACAGCCAGCACTACTGCTGCTTCTAAACATATATATACTTACACAAATTCCATCCATGGATTTAGTGCAATTCTTACTGTTTCTGAGCTTGAAAAGCTCAGAAAGTTTCCAGGCTATGTTTCTTCCTCTCGAGACCATCCTCTTAGAGTTCACACAACACACACTTCTCAGTTTCTTGGCTTGAGTTCGTCCACTGGAGTGTGGCCTGCATCAAATTATGGTGAGGATGTCATCATTGGTTTAGTTGATACTGGAATTTGGCCGGAGAGTGAGAGCTTTCATGACGAAGGAATGACAAAAGTACCGTCCAGATGGAAAGGAAAATGCATGCCTGGCACCCAATTCAATTCTTCACTATGCAACAAGAAATTTGTTGGGGCTCGGTTTTACAGCAAGGGTTTGATTGCTAACAATCCCAAGTTGAAAATTTCAGTGAACTCTCCCCGGGATGTTAGTGGACATGGTACTCATACTGCATCCATAGCTGCTGGTAACTTTGTAAAAGGTGCATCTTATTTTGGTTATGCACCTGGCACGGCTAGAGGCACGGCACCTCGAGCTCGTATTTCTATTTATAAAGCAATTTGGAGATATGGGGTCTATTCGTCTGATGTTATTGCTGCAATAGACCAAGCATTGCAAGATGGTGTTGATGTTTTATCTTTGTCTCTTGGCATGAGCTCGAATGAATTATATTTGGGAGATGATCCAGTTGCAGTAGCCACTTTTGCAGCCATGGAGAAGGGTATACTTGTAGTAGCATCTGCTGGAAATGATGGTCCTCTATATTGGACCTTAATCAATGGGGCACCTTGGCTGCTAACTGTTGGTGCAGGCACTTTAGATCGTGAATTTGAAGGAATTTTAACTCTGGGAAATGGAGTTCGTTTCAACTTCACGTCCTTGTATCCCGGAAATTTTTCTTCAAGCCGAGTGCCCCTTGTTTACATGGATGGGTGCGAAAGTGTGACAGAATTGAAGAAAGTTAAAAACAACATTATCGTGTGCAAGGATAATTTAAGTATCAGCAACCAAGTCGAAAATGCAGTCTCTGCTGGAGTTTTTGGAGCTATTTTCATCTCTAACTCTTCTTTAGAAGAATTCTACACTCGAAGCTCATTTCCAGCAGCATTTATTGGTCTAAATGATGGCCAAAACATAATAGATTACATAAGGCAGAGCAGTAACCCAATAGGAAGTTTTCAATTTCAAACAACAGTTATTGGAACAGAGGCAGCACCAAGAATAGATAGCTATAGTTCAAGAGGGCCATTTCTGAGCTGCCCAAGTATTTTAAAGCCAGATATTTTGGCTCCAGGTTCACTGATCTTAGCATCATGGAGTCCAATTAGTTCAGTTGCCAAGGTTGGATCCCGTCTGTTGTTTAGCAATTTCAATCTCTTGTCAGGCACTTCCATGGCAACACCACATGTAGCAGGCGTGGCAGCTCTTATAAAGGGTGCGCACCCTGATTGGAGTCCTGCAGCCATTCGGTCAGCCCTTGTGACCACAGCCAATTCAGTGGACAACACTTTAAGCCCTATTAAAGATGTTGCAAAAGATAACCTGCCAGCAAGTCCACTAGACATTGGAGCAGGTCATATTAATCCCAACAAGGCTCTTAATCCTGGTCTTGTTTATGATGCAACAGCAGAGGACTACATAAAGCTTCTATGTGCAATGAACTACACAATAAAACAAGTTCGGATCATTACAAAGTCCCTTCACAATTGTCTTAATCGGTCTTTGGATCTGAATTATCCATCTTTTATTGCTTTCTTTGATAATTACGGTTCAAATTCAGATGAAAAAGCTGTGAAAGAATTTTGGAGGACTGTAACTAATGTTGGGGAGGGAGGAACCAGTTACACTGCAAATTTGACTGGCATGGATGGCTTAAAGGTCTATGTGGAGCCACCTAGACTGATATTCAAGCAAAAGTATGAGAAGCAAAGTTATAAGCTCATTTTGGAGGGCCCGAAATTATTGGAAAAGGATGCGATTTATGGTTCTCTAATTTGGGTAGATGATGATGGTAAGTATGCTGTGAAAAGCCCAATTGTGGCCACAAGCCTTGTCCCGGAATCTCCTTGAAAGGCATAGCTTTGAAAGCATTATTTTGTCAGTCATCATTGTATTGTAAGGTGATATTGTTTAATTTTCTGTCCTTTTGCCACCTACCTTCTTTTTTCTTTTCTCCACTTCTTTTCCTTCTCTTTTATTCTCTTTAGTTTATGTAATCACGGAAAAGTTACAAATGCACCTTCGAGTAACCCACATTCTGGAATGGAAAAAGTCTCTCTTATCAAAAGACCTCACTTAGGTTAGGTGGAAAGGAAATGTTCACAACAGTATCGTTTCATTGCTTTTCCGTTTCTATAGTCTTGCAAGACGAATTTTGACATTATCTGAACAAGAATACAAAGAAATCATTAGCGTTCAGTTTATTGTGGCTTGTCTGCCTATCATATTGAAAGATGGGAAATTTGCCAAAATAGCCACTTAGAGGGGATCAAATTAAAAAATAGCTTCCCTTCACTAACTCTTTCATCCGCCTAGTTAAAGCTATAGTAAAAATTTATTTTTGTCGATTATACCCGTCTCCTGCATATTCAAAGAACAGTGATAGGTCCAATGCCAAGACCGTGATAGATCCAATGCCAAGACCGTGATAGGTCCAAGACTAGGACCGTGATAAGTCCAAAACTAGGACCGTGATAGGTCCAAGACTATAATAGTATCAGACCTTATACAGTCATAGCTTTGGATCTTACACGGTCCTCATCTTGGACCTATCACGGTCTTGGCCTTGGACCTATCACGATCTTAGGTTTGGACCTATCACAGTCCTAGCCTTGGACCTATCACGGTCCTAGACTTGGACGTAACCTAACAACCAAAAAACCGTTCTCCACAGGGGTATAATCGGTAGAAACAAATTTTTACTGTAGCTTTGACTAGACGAATGAGAGAGTTAACGAAGGGAGGCTATTTTTCAATTTGATCCCCTCCAAGTAACTATTTTGACAAATTTCCCTTGATAGATCACATAAATCAAAATTAGGCTGTGCCTCAAAATCAAATTTGCAGTAGCCATCAGTCTATCCCATACATCAACCTGCTTCCTGACCTTTGCGTCAGCTTATGTCTGGATCGAGCAAATATAGCAGTAATCCAATAAATATATGCTTGGAAAAGTTGATTAGGTAATAGAGGTAAATACTGGTGAATAGTTTAGTTTATGTGAACGTAATAGAGGTAAATACTGGTGAATAATATATCAGATATCTGAGCACAGTCTAGATCCGCAAGCCTGCTAAAAGCCAAGAAATGGCATGTCAATCACATGTCATAGGCAGATATTATGATTTCGCAGATGGTTCATAAGCACGCAACTAGTGCAGGGTCATAATATTGACACCCATATATTAGAGCAAAATATGAGCATTTGAAGTCCACTATGTGGGTATTTAGATAAAATTTGAGATAAACCATATTAATGTTGAAAGAAAATAGACATAGCTACAGGCTACAAATATTGGTTGGTAGTAGAGCTTTTCACGAGAAAAGAAATAACAGCTTACATTTATCGTCCGTGGCTGCTCTGCTACTAGAACTTGTCTCCTTCTTTATCATTCTCTCACCCCTTACTTCATCGGGATAATTAATTATTGATTACATAGGGTAAAAGTTTAATAATATTATTGTATTCGATTTAATAGTTTTAAATTTTTTTGTGTAAGTGGTGTTTTTTACATAGTATCAAAACAGAAGGTGTTTGAGTTTAAACCCTCGCGAATATAAATCCAAAAAATTTGCTACATAAAGAAGAACGTATCAGACGACAAGCTAAATGCTATTGTTGGGTCTAACTTACATAACACATCATTCACATCAACTTGTCTGCCACACCTTCTATTTCACAAGGCACTGAATTAAAGTTTACCACTTCCGCTGCCATGAGCATCACTTCGAAGCTTACAGACTCCTACAGTAATGTAACAAACCACTCTCCATTTGAGCTCAATATCATTGAAAAATCACCTGGCTATAGTTCTTCATTCAGAGATATGCTCAAACAATCGATACTTCGCGATTTCTTGGGCCAAATTTGGCCACTAGGGCATGGCCAGGCTCTAATTTACGCAAAGATGTTATTGTTGGTTTGGTGGACTCTGGAATATGACCAGAGAGTACCAGCTTTAGTAATGTTTGAATGAATAAAGTTCCAGTAAAGATGGAAGGGAAGATTTGTGAAAGGATTTAACTTCAATTCTTTAATGTGTAACAAGAAATTTATTGAAGCTCGGTTTTACTACAAGGGTTTGCATAGTAATAAACCCAATGTCACTATCTTGATGAGTTCGAGCCATGGCACTGATGGACATGAAACTAATACTTCATTAACTGCAGTAGGAAATTTTGCGAAGGGTGCATCTTTCTTTGGATATGGCCGGGGACTGCTCCGGGAATGGGGCTCATGTAGGAATGCAAAACGTACTATGGGATGCTGGTGCGTATACATCAGATGTTATTGCAGCAATAAGGCAATGATTAATGATTGTCTATGTCATTTCTTTATCATTTGCCTTAGATGGGGTTCCCCTGTACAAGGATCCTGTTGCCGTGGGATCATTTGCAGCCATGGAGAAAGGAATTTTTTTAGCTTCATTAGTTGGAAATGGAGGGTCATGGTTTAGCATCCCCTGGATATTAAATGTCGCTGCTGGCTCAATGGATGGTTATACTTATGGGATTATAAGCCTTGGAAATAGAGCTTTAAATATAGGGGACTCCTCTTTACATCGGAAGTTCATATCTCAAAGACAAACACCACTTGCTTTCAGGAATCCATGTGATAATGTAGACGAGCTCAAACAAGTTAGGGACAGAATCATTGTGTGCGAAGATAAGAATGAGATTGTACGGCCTTCAAGATAAGAATGCCAAGAGTAGCTGGAGGAGTCTTCCCATCTAACAGTTCAAAGCCAGTAAGGCATTAGGCCTCGGACTCGCTTATGATGCAATTGCAGAAAATTATGTAAACCTGTTACGTGGAATGAAGTAGATTTCAAAGCAAATTCAGACAATCCCAAAATCGTTAACTTCCCCGTCTTTTATCGCCTTTTTCAATGGAACTGGTGCATCTTTGAGCACAAAAGTTGTGCACAAGTTTCAGAGGACAGTGGTTGATGTGGGAGATGGGAAGGCACATTATAAAGCTAAGGAGGAACAAGATGCCGGTTTTAAAGTGAAGGTTATGCCAAAGAAGTTGAATTTTCAACACAAGGATGACAAGAGAAGCTACAAACTCAGAATACAAAGGCCCAAAGTGATGGAAGATTAGTAGTTCATGGTTCTCTAGTTGGGTAGATGCTGAAGGCAGGTATGTGGTCAGAAGTCTAATTGTCGCTACCAGAGCCATGGCGAGAGCCCATAAGCTTTGTCAAAAATAAAGATAATCATCAATGAAAACTTGGATGGAGTTTAACTTTTACGGTAATGCTACAGATATAAAAGAAGAAAAACGTAATATCCTTGAGGTTTAGTACACGTACGTTTAAGGACAGTCAAACTTAAAACTGACAAATTCATCCCTCATTTTAACATGAGTTCAAGAATATTCATTTATCTCATGATAATGACTAAAATATCTTTCGGTTTATAATTGATTCAATAAAATTTATTTAAAATAAAATAAATTATAAAAATACAGTTTTAATAAATTATTTTTTCATTAATTGTGTGTGATAGAAAGGAAATTAATTAAACTAGTTAGTAAAATAGAAAATTTTTTAAAAGTTGTCAACATGAAATTAAAAACTGAAAAAGAAATCTTAAAATAAAGAGAAAAGAAATACTTATCAGATATGATATTTTAGGTTTTATTTTATTTTTTAGTTTTCAATAAGTAGTTTATTTTTATTTCATATTTTCTCTTTTTTATTTTCCAGTTTTTAATTTCATGTTACCAACTCTTTTTTCAATTTTCAGTTTAATTTTAATTAGTTTAATCAATTTACTTTTTATCCCATACAATTAATTAAAATATAATTTATTCAAATATTATTAAACTGTTTTTTATCATTAATTTTATATTTTTAAATAATTATTGTTCACTTAGATATATAATGGAGGGTATTTTAGTCATTATATTTTAGATAAAAGAATATTCATTAAATGCTGTTAATTTGAGAGATGAACTTGTTAGTTTTAATTTTGACTGTCCTTGATGTAGTTTTCTCAACATCAGGGACGTTTAAAATTTTTGCCTATGAAAAATATATGCAGCATCTGTTTAACGCTATGCTCTTTGTTAATATTCATCACTTTATTTTTTTTATATTCACTTTATTATTTACTTTATAAAAATTTCATTTATATACAAATTTTTAATGTGTTTATGTGGGTAATTAGAAATATGAAGTATTATCTTATAACAGTTTTTAATCAAGTCCCGATCGATAAATTAACGAGTAATTATCATTGAACACCCTTACCTTTTCTACTTTTTTCACTCACATGGAACGTTTATCATTTTTCTCTTCTCTCATCCTTAAGTTTTGAAAAAATCTCTTTCCAAGTCCTCTAGTTAAAAATTTCGTTAGTTAACATTTATTAACCTCCATATTTCAATAAATTTATCATTTTACCCTTACTAATACAGAAAAAATAACTAATTTTTCAAAGACAATATTAAGTTAAATGATCAAATTACCCTTGAAATAAATACCAATATGTGTTAATATTGTCCATGAAAAAATAATTTTAATATGTGTAAAGGTAATTTGATAATTTAATTTAATATTATCTTTTAAAAATTAAGTCATTTTTTTATATAAATTAGTAAGGGTAAAATAGTAAATTTATTGAAATATAGAGGTTAATAGATGTTAACTAACAGAATTTTTAACTGAAGGATTTGAGAAGAGATTTTTTATAAACTTAAAGATGAGAGAGAGAAAAAAGGTAAACCTCTCATATGAATAAAAAAAGAGAAAAAGGTAGGGGTAGTCAATGATAATTACTCATAAATTAACAGAATAAATTTATAGTTGGATTATCCTTCAAATTAATGAGAAATTGCATCAAAATTTTCATAACAAATACAGTGGCATTTTCATATTTATCCAAAATTTCATGTATAAATTTAAGAATTAGTTACAAAATACTAACTAAATATAGAATATAAGACACAACACCACCTAAAAGCTTAAATTTTAGTATCTAATCTTCGATGCATTTTCTCACTCTTATTTCAGTTTAATTTTGATATCATATTATGAGACCGCTCTATCTAAAATTTAAGTTTTAATAAGCACTTTAACAGTATTTAAACCTTTGAACACAAACCCAGCTGTACGCACGTTTCAAATTTTCAGCTTTCGTAATCAAATTTTGTTGTCAACAGAAGAGAGCAGCTGGTAGAAAGGTACAATCTCACCACGACGCCGTGGCCGAAGACCCGCCAAGCCCATACGCCATGGTCCAGCCTTGTACAAGCAAAGTCATCCAGACAAGCAAAATTTATGGTAGATCTTTGACTTGGGGGATCATAATCTTGTAGTTAGACTTAGATCATAACATAATCTTTATTTATGAAATATAAAAATCTGTTGCGGCGCCATAGAAGATCAATTAAGGGGAGCCCAAGCCCTAGGTCAACCTAATTTTGGGAGTGAGGCACGTGACATGACTCATAAGGTCTCTCTCCCAACTCCCGAGTGCTTGATCTTTTGAGTTTAATTTCACTGCATAAAAAAGTTTTACTTGTGATTGGGGTTGAAGACAAATTTCCCCCATGACTGTAAGAACCTTACCAGCAGGCAGCAGTATCAGTACTTCTCATTCTCAAGGCTCAATTTGTTAGAAAAACTGGGTCCATGCCTTGAGATTTGGAAGATAGACTTGTCTTGTTGTCTTGATCTCTTGATCTCAAGGCCTGGCCATATAAAATTTTCCTGGTACTTGAACAAATGTCTTGATTTACTGCTAATATTAACTTAACCTCTTCTTTGATATTCGGTAACATGCTTCTTGAACTCATCATGGAAGTTTTACATAAACTAATTGATGGCTGTTCACGTATATAAAAATTAATAATCCGACCCAACAGAAAGTTAGATGCTAATCTGGTTATTTTTGTGAAGGGAATATGAAAATAGGCCATGAAAAAAATGATGATGATAGTTGACAATAAGCAATTACTAAACCATCTAGCAGACAACTGCCATCACCACTCCACCTTCTCCCATTTATTATCTTCACAAAACAAGACTTCGATAACATTAAACAAACCGCAAAATAACGTGCACCACCTGAACGTACGTTACAGCTTGAGATCTTACACAACTACTACTCAAATAAACTTCTTTAAAATATTTAAGAGAGTTTACTCTTTCATGTCTGATCACTTCAATAAACTTCTTCTCCATCTTCTCTGTAAAGCCTGCTTCCGATCTCTATTCATTTAAAGATATTAACTACAGGCAAACAAACAATGTCGGCTCAGCTCTCCAAGACTGACTCAGAGGTGAGCAGCCTGACTCAATCCTCACCCACAAGATCCCCTCGCCGTGCAGTTTACTACGTGCAGAGCCCATCAAGGGACTCTCACGATGGAGAGAAGACCACCAACTCCTTTCACTCAACTCCAGTGCTCAGCCCTGCCGGCTCGCCACCTCACTCTCACTCCAACTCTTCATTGGGTCCTCACTCCTCGCGCGAGTCATCCTCCACTCGTCTTTCTGGCTCGCTGAAACCCCAGCACCATCGGAAGCATGAACGAAAGTCCCGCAAGCCATGGAAGGAGTTTGACGCCATTGAAGAAGAGGGACTTCTCGATGGAGAACACATGCAAACTGGCCTCTCCCGTCGGTGCTATTTTCTTACTTTTGTTGTGGGATTCGCAGTGCTTTTCTCTTTGTTTTCTTTGATTTTGTGGGGTGCTAGTAAGCCTCAAAAACCTACCATTACCATGAAGGTAAAAAGATTTAATCTTTGTAACTTTTTTCTATTAGTTCATTCATTATTTGGTTAAATGGTTCTGATTATGTTTTGGTTGCAGAGCATTTCATTTGACCAATTCGTGGTCCAAGCCGGTGCAGATTTCTCTGGAGTAGCAACTGATATGGTGTCAATGAATTGCACAGTGAAGCTAATATTTCGTAACACTGCAACGTTTTTTGGTGTACATGTAACATCAACACCTCTAGATCTATCATACTCTGAGCTCGCTGTGGCCACTGGAACAGTATGCAACTATACACGTCTCTATGTTACAAGTTGTTAATTTTTGTTTATTTTTATATGATTTAGTTAATTGTCCGGGACTCTGCAGATACGTAAATTTTATCAGTCAAGGAAGAGCCAGAGATCAATTTCAGTGATCATAAAGGGAAGTAACATTCCTTTGTACGGTGGGGGAGCTGGCTTGAGCAGTTTAAATGGTGCACCAATGGAACCGGTACCATTGACACTCAATTTCATGGTTCGTTCAAGAGCTTACATTTTGGGGAGACTGGTGAAGCCCAAGTTCTATAAGAGAGTTCAATGCCCGGTCACTATGGACCCCAAGAAGATGAGCGTGGCCATTTCACTAAAGAACAAGTGCACTTACCACTAAAATTAAATCAAGAACAGTAAGAGCTGTTGACGCATAATAGAGTTGGCAATCGCAAATTGTGGTGTACATGGGTGGAGTTGACCCAATCATGGGCTATGGGATCCAGATTCTCTTGGCTCGGCAAGATTTGCAGATGCTCAAAATCTAGCGAGTGTCGGTGGTTTTAATATCAATGTAATTCTTTATATAAGGTTTTGGTGTGTTTCTGATAGTAGAAATTTTTTCTATATATAGCTAAATAAGATCTATTAATATTTACAGATGATTTATAAGAATTTTTGATATCAAAAGTCGATACTTGGCTTCTAGCAGTTGGCACTTAGTATCATGAATGTATTAATTATCTTATAGTATCTACCGTTTACTGAGTGTATAGTGTAGATGTTGATTTCCCTTGTTCATGTTATATGCAAGCAAATTAAGATTAATGCCATTCTATCTAAGGTAAAATCACATTTATTAGATGCATTAACCAGAAGTTAACAAGTGAAGATTATGTTGGATATGTTATCTAAAAGTCAATTATGAGTAAAGTGAACTTTGTATCATTCTGCTAATTGGTCATGTAAAACCTATCATATTAGTATTTGAAGTTGAGCATTCTTCTGTAAATGGCAAATTCTGGCTTCTCGATTTCAACTTGCTTTGGGTTGGAACTAACTCTTTCACTTGGTTTCATGGCGTGAAAGCTAATTATTATATTGAAACAAATAGAGATATCCACATTAAAGTTAACAAGTATTGAACCAAAAATCAACAATGAAGCGAAGGGATTATCGTGATGGTAATCTTTGGTTCAAATTGCATTTGTCATTATACGTACATAGCAAGAAGAACTAAGAGTTACATATCCATGTGCAAGTTTTTAAAAATAATCAAAATTAATGAGATAATTTAAAAATAATTACTTTATAAAAAATTTTAAATATTATAATTATAAACTGGTAGATGGATAATTTTTCATGTTATCGATCTCTAATGTTTGGTAACTCTTTTTGGGACTTTGTACTATCGATTTATAACGTTTTATAAATAAAAAGTATTTGTAAAGTAAATATTTTTAAAATATAATTACTTTTTTAGTTGCATTTATGATTTTGATTATTTTCATAATTTCAGCTAGTTATATTTAGGGAAAAAAAAATTCTTTTAAAATGGACATCAATTACTCCCCCCGACGCAAATCTCATCTCCCGTTTCTACTCACTTGAATAAAGGCCCATCAGTTTTCAATAGTGGACTAAATTTGGGCTTGAAAAGAGGCATTTTGGATTGAATAGAATCGGTGTTATATAAGTTTCGCCGAAAACGAGCCACACACTTCTAAGTAAACCCAACCTCCGTAGTTGCTGGCGCAATCTTTTATAATAAAAAAAGGTAATGTTATGTTGTAATATGTGAAATGTACTTGAGAATCGGTGAAGAATCAATCTTACAATTGATAAAGTAGGGCCGGCGCGGAACCTTCCTCATATCCCTTCATATGTCAAAAGTCTGTATCATACTCTATTTTTCAGCCTTGGAATGGAAGCATAAGGCAACCAAGCCGAAGTATATATCAGTTGGCACTTGGCTGTGCCAAAAACTTCATTATGCAACATTTATCTGAAACCCGGATCCACTGACCTCATTGCCAATCATTATTATAACTCCAAGACTAAAACGACGTCTTATCAAGAAATAACGTGTATATATAACATAACATAAGAAATAAGAATCCCATGTTTCACATAATTTATGGCCAACCCAATTAAACGTGCTCGGCGTTGGCAACTGCTGTTTAATCTTTCCTTTGCTGGTGGCCGTGTCAGGCAATGATTAATTATAGTTTATTTCTACATTAAACAATGTGATATTAGCTAACCAATTTCTTACTTGCTTTTGGAATGAAAGGTATGATGTATCTTTTCTTCACACTCCATGAGATTTTTTTTTTTGGTTTATTTGGGAGCATGACTTCAACATGCTTCAACCTATTTAACTCCAACACGTCTAAGTAGAAACAATTTACTTAATAATAGATTAATTGCCTGTGTTTCACAGCTGTTATTGTTGTTGTTGATGGGGAAAATGTTCACACACTTCACAGGTGAATTTGAAGTGTTGTTTTCTAGGGCTACCGGGCTAGGCTTGGCAGGGACTGAATTTGAACAACAAATGGTTCTTGTAAATCGAATGCTTCATTATTTTTATTTTAATCATCAGGGATTTCTGTAGATCAATCCCTTACTGGGTTGCAAAAGTTAAATGAGTTTTCACTTTCTAGATGCAAGCTTTTTCAGATGCCACAGGTTGCTTTGGATCTGTCAGGTTCTTCATTCAGTAGTTACATCAAAATCTTTGATACAAAATCTTGCTCTTATCTTCCCCTGCTCGTAAAAACATGTTGTTATGCCCTAGTGAACACATATTCTGATGCTTGGTGGTGGAAAATTATAAGAGTCTGTCTAGAGCCAGGGTTCAGAGGGTTCAAAAAAATCCCAGAAAATATAAATTTTTTGTCTGTCGCAGAAAACTTCAGTACTCTGCTACATTTGTCTAACGTGAAGCCATATTTATTCTGATATAAATTAGACAGAGCTAAATCCTACCATTCCATGACTAGTTGATGATCTAACCTCATTTCTAATTAATATCATCACATGTCTTCATAAAGTAATAATATTACCTAAAAATTCATGTTTCGTAATTTTCTTATAAGGCCAAACCATGTGCATGGCATTGCCAACCATTAAATCCTCCCCTTATTCTTGCTGGTACTGATTATTTATAATCAACAGATTAAACAATGTGATATTTGCTCATCATTTTCTTACTTGCTTTTGGAGTAAGGAAAACATAGCTGTATCACTTGGTTCAATCTAATCAAGTTACATCTTAACTGGATTACTCTGTCGCTAAAACAACATTGAAAAAAATAAACTCAGAACTGTTGAGTTGTACTGCTGCACGCTGAACTGTCTGTCTGTGCCTGTGTTTTATATCTGCTATTGTTGGTACGGACATTGGGGAAATGCTTTCAGACTTCAGAGGTGAAATTTGAAGTGGGTAAAAGCTTTAAGAGGTGAATGTTTATGGTCAGTCATACTCTGGTTCATGACATTAGAGCAATAAATTTGATAATGAAACACAAGATGCTGCCCATTATGATTTATGTATACATATTATTAGCAGTATAGCTCATACATTACATCTCCAAATTGAGGTCCTGAGTCCCGACCACAGTAAACCAAAGATAGATATTAATATTATCATCAAACAAGTAAAATATTTCTGACTCAAGTCAATTGACACACAAAATTTTCTTGATGGAATTTTATAGGCAACACATGGTTTGATTCACAGATCAGTTATTACTTCCACCGAAAAAAGAAACGAATCATATTTTCGTCTTTTGTAATGTTCCCCTCTAAAATGATTTAAGATTGTGATATATCATTTAATTCTTCTAAAAGCTGTTAATTTTCTGAAGAAATGAATCCTCAGCAGTTGAGTGACATACGTTGAAGCAAGTAAAAATCCGAGAAAAATCTGAGATGAGAATTCATATTAATTAATTTAATAAAAAAAATCTGCTCTGTACACTCAGCCACCTGAGTGGCCAATTAGGACCCTTCTATCAACCTAAAGTCAGTCTGCTAACAATAGCTATCTCAAGGTCGCCTATTTACGACAAACGAAAAGAAAATTTGTTTTTAAAAAAAAATCTTCATCAATTACAAGAATCTGTTTCAATCAGAATTCTGTAATGTGAAAAAAATCTCCAAGTTGCCTGAATCATATCCTGCACTTCATCTCACAGTGATCCAACTCTCTGAATCTGACCACTGGGGTGACTCACTAACTGCCAGATGCTTAACTCGATCCAACAAGCCATTACGAGAAGATAACAATGAATCAATCCTTGAAGAATTCTCTGACTCGAACGATGGAGAATATGATTGAACCGAAACCCATTCTGGAAAACTGAAAGGACTTCTTGGTGATTTTGGTACTTTTTCACTTTCCTTCACTGTAACACTCTCATCATCATCATCTTCATCAGTGTAAACAAATGGATGATTCAAGAGCATATCAGCAGTCCACCTTTCCTTAGGATCTTTTCTAAGACACTTTAACAAGAAATCTTTGCCTTCTTCAGACAATTCTTCAGGAATTGTCGGCAACTCTTCTCCAACTCCAATCCTGATCAGCAACGAAAACAAGTTTGTTCCCGTCTTGTAATTCCAAGCAGGTTTCCCTGTCAGCATCTCAACAACAGCGCAGCCAAGTGACCATATATCCCCCGGTGACTCGTACTCATTGTCGTTTACCGATTCCGGTGACATATACAACGGCGTCCCTCTACACTCAAACATGTTTTTTCCTTCTTCTTCTTCACTTTGTTGCTCTATTTTTCCTGATTTCTTCGCTAATCCGAAATCAGTAATCTTTGCCACATCGTTGTCAAAAACCAAAACGTTTTGAAGCTTTACATCGCAGTGAACAAACCCTTTTGCATGAATATGACGAAGCCCTTTAAGCACAGACCTCGTATATCTTCTAACCTCAGATTCTTCCAAGCTTCCGTTATTTTTCTTCAGCCGATCAGCCAAGCTCCCTCTCGAAGCGTACTCCAAGAACAAATTATAAAACTTCTGACCGTTCTCAACGGTAAACTCATCGCCAAAACACCTCACAATCTGCGGGCAACAACCCAGCTGCTCAAGCACAACCTTCTCGTTCTTCAACGTCGTAGAACAACAATCCTGACAAGATTTAACCGCCATTAAACCAGGAAACCCGGACAAACCCTTAATCGTTGCAGCGAGATTTACAGTCCCGAAGCTTCCCTGGCCTAAAACGTCTCCTCGAACCCACTCCATGGCAGGCAGGAAGCTTTTGTTTACGCTTATTTGAGAAGTATTTACGGTGTCAATTTTCCTTCTTCGAATGGGAAATCAAAAGAAGCAACTCAACGCAACAAAACAGAACACAAGTGCAAGGAGGAGAAGTCTCCCAAGCAATATATACCTCAGGAGAATCTAGTTTGTTGCAATAATCTAATGACGTGTTCTATTTATTTTATTTGTTTTGTTTTCGGTTGTGTGCAACTATTATAATTAATGCACGTGATAGGCAAGGATATTTTGCTTAGGACTCGTTTTCCTAATTCGGACCCAATCCCACTCGTCAAACGTGATCCATTTACTTGGTAAGTTTTGTGATCTCTCTACAGATTTTTTTCCCTTTTAATTTTTTCTTCTTTTTTAGTCTTTTTTTTTTTAGAATATTCCAAATCCGATCCCTTCTTTACCGCCTAACCCTAATTATTATATCATTAATCATTGTTGATTAAAGTAACTTGACAAATAATAAAATTCAAGGTTAGATCAAACCCGCTTATTAATTTACTATAGTGTAATTATTAATTTAGTTAGATTATTTAAATTCATATTTAATTAATTAATTATTAATATGGTAATCGGCTCGTGGTTGGTATGAATTTCTGTTCAAATTAAATTAGTTGAAACTAAAATTGACTCAAAAAAATTCTTATCGTGCACTACAATCTTTCATCTTAACTCAAATAGGTTCACAACCGACACTTGAAAACGTGCATATGTGGGAACTAATTAAAATTCAATTATTAAACATAGAATATTTATTTTATCTCTTCCATTCCACCCGCTTGTCTCTATCACTTCCTTTCGATTTTGTAGCACCTTTTAATTTGTCACTTGAAGAAAAAGAAAAGCTATTAACTTGAGCATGACTTGTGAAACTTAGCATATGATTCTCTCGCGAAATGCAATCTAGGCGTAGCTGTCCGTCGACACCAAATCTCAGCACCCGTGTCTCATGTGCACTAGGCATTGATTGCCCATTACTTTGAACGCCGAAAACTCTTTTATATTTGCAATGATGTGAAGAGATCTATGTGCTGTGTGTTGGTATTAGTATTGCTGTAATGGCATCAGTTCTCTCTTTAATTGCCGGCGTGAAGGCTTCAATTCACCAGCTCAGAAAGCAGAGGGAAAAGAAAAAAGAAAAATTAACTTGAATGCAACAGCTAGCTACACAGATAAGCATATCCCTCGCAATCCCTGCTTTGTGGTGTGCCTATAATTCAAGATCTTCCATTATTGTACTTTGAGTGCTCTTCAATTTATAAAAATTATTTCAAGGGTTATCTTACAAGTTTGGTATAATATTCATCTTTATTTTTATTCATTGGCTTAGGGCACCTACCAATTTTAGAGTCAAAAAACAGTGTCCTAGCCAATTATGAATTCAATGGCTTCATGGTCAAGGAGATCGTACAACTTGGAATCTCTTCTGCAAGGTAATCCTTTTAACGTAGGCATATTGTACCCTTTTTTGGGGCGATAAATATTCTTAACTTGATTTAAGGTTTTTTTTTTTGGTTTAAAGTCTTATATAGAATGTTCATACCCATTTTCAGATTTCAAAATTATAAAATTACTTAAGATAAGAGCCTTTGCCTAAAAAATAAGAGTGTTGTTTAATTTTCTTTTCAATTATTTAATAATACTGTGAGCGGCGAAAGCACTCTATATTTATTTATAATAATATAAATATGTTAAAACTATGCACAACGCTATCTTTGGTTCCCAAGGCTTTGCAGAATTAAAGTAGACTAAAAAAAGAAGAGCTAGCCTAAAACTTGACAAAAGAGATGAGAATCGAAAGGCGTTTACTGGCTCACTCACAACCGAAAGGCAGTAAATTATGGAAAGCACAAAAAAGGCGGCACGCAGCGTAAGCAGATTCGATGAATCCAGTTAATACCCACACAGGGAAAGTGGGCATGCTTCCGATCATCTTCAAATCGATCCAGTTCCTGCCTACAGTTACATTATCATAAATAGAAGAATTATAATAATCCAATAATTCGGCGCAACTTTCTACCACAGACTGCCCAATTTGTATGTGAAAAAGTCTTTGTAGATAGCATTGATCATGTGGCGGTGCAACTGGCGGTGCAACTTGTAACCGAAAACTTCCAGAAGTTCTATCCAACAGAATCAGAAACTTTCACGGTCTAAAAGAGTGTGAGAGGTCATTTTTATAGTTAAATTATGTAAATACCAAGTTTAGGCAAGTATTTTCAGCAGTTAACCAGAAGATTTGATTGTTAAAATCTATGAATTAAAGGGGTAATTAACTTATCGGTTATTATGATAACGTTTTTTTTTTTCCTTACAAATTAAATTAAATACAATTAAAGAAATTAAACATATTAAAAATAAAAATACCCATAAATTTGATTTTTTTCTTTTCTTTTCTTTTTTTTTTTTTTTGGTTGCCTGCTGCCAACTTTAGCCATCACATAAAATGTCTTTGCATAATTTGCTAAAAAAAAAAAAGGTAAATATAAATTTAAGGACAAAAATATATATTTTTAGATAAGTTATAAAATGAGTTAAAATAGTTTTTTAACCCGTGTTTAACGTCTTATTGTTCTCATCAACTCTTCATATCTAACAAACAACTTCTTCAACTCATCTAACCTGAGAATTATACCAGAAAAATAATTAAGATTTTGACCATACAATCAAAAGAACTTATGAATTTTTTATATTTTAAAACAAACCTTATCTTCTCCTGTTTCTAAAGGTCGTCTTTATATAGATAGAATGGCTCATATGTGGTGATGCAACTTGTAACCAAAAACTTGTGTTCATATAAAAAAATAACACAACCAGTAGAGGACACATGTCCACCTGATAGAGATAAAATGATAAAAATGCCCTTGTTTAAATGGGGGTGAAAAAAAAAAGATAAAAATACCCCTATGGTTGAATGAAAATGGAGAATGGAGAAATTATTTCTCAATGGGTTGCAAGGACTATGCTAAGTGTTTGTTAGGTGCAAAATGGTGGGAGTGAGTGGGTAAGTCTAAGGAGTGGAAGATGCGGTGATCTTACTGGAGAAGGGACTTGGTGCCCGACTCAGTAGGCTATATTGATAGGGGTTTTGGTCGACCGCAATTGAAGTCTCGGTGGAGAAAAACTAGGGACAAGTCTCTGGTATTAGCATAACAAAGCTCGGCTGATTTAGTGGAGGAAATCATGGTTCTTAGCCGCATGATCTCAAGAATAAATGTTTGCATGATTCTCTCTCAGGAGATGATTAGGAAATATTTATTTACCATTTCTGCATGTTGTTGCCCTTTCTTTTCTTGTTATATAAAGTTATTTGTTTGCTTTTGTATCTTAGCCTTGTGCTCACCTTCTCCTTCATGGAGTTGATAATAAAGCTTTTAATTTCAATTTCTAGTTTTATAGTTTCATGTTTGTTTTTTGCAATTATTCAAATTTTCTTCATCTAGTGACTTCTAACAAAGAGGGCAAGTCTTTTAAGGTAAAGGGATAACTGTTGGACGTTGAAAGGGACAATTGTTAGAGCTCTTTTTTTTTTAATCTATGATGTTGAGCTTTTAAGGGCTTAAATGGTGGTGTCATTTGATCCATGAGCTGCAAGAAATGAAAAAGTCACGAGTCATTGAGTTTTTCATCAATGATAACCATTGGATGTTTAAGTCAGTCAAGAGCTCACATTCTATGGTGAAAAACACGTGAAAATGTGTTTAAAGGAGATGATTTCATGAAGATGAACAATGAAGTAATGGCCATGGAGGATGGCTAGTAAGTGCGAGAAAATTATGAAAGGTCTTAGAACCTACGTAGGGTTTTGTAACAAAAGAATCTCACCTTCATCAGAAGCATCATCATGCTTTTATTGTCCATCTTATCATTTAACCTAGATATTGGTTATCCACTAGGATAATGTGTTGTGATCTTAAGAACTCATCGGTATTCTAGATGATCTCATAACCTAATTTTATGGTAAGGAGAGACTGTCACGTATCACTTCACATTTTATTATCATTGATGTGTGATGAATCACAATTCACTATCGAGTTGAGTCTTAAATCGATAGCCTCTTAAGGATGTTAAGTTGAGTGACAAAACTCATATGCTGATGTGAACTCAACGGAGTCCAGGAATGCTCAGTGTGGTTGAACTTGGTTAAGTGGTGTTTGCCTTTTTTCTAGGGATCAGAAGAGGTGAGAAGTGGGCCTATCGAGTTGAGGCCTTTAACTCAATAGGCAAGAATCTGGTGACTTCCACTGATATGGTTTAGCGTTGCTTCTCCATTTGTCAAGGACCAGGTGAGATAGGAAATGGGCCAACCAGTTGAGACCTCAACTCGGTGGGTAAGCATTCGGTGACTTCCGAGGATCTAGTTTAGTTGTATTTATCCCTTCGTCAAGGACCAGGTGAGGTAGGAAGCAGGCTTATTGAGTGGAGGCCTCAAAGCCGTAGGCGAAGCCAACTCGATAGAAAAATCTTGGTAGCTCCTGTGGCTTTGACTCTACTAGTGTATCTCTTACTTGTGTTAGATAGTTACATTTTTCTTTATTGAGGTCCTTAAAGGGTCATAGGTTGAGTTTTTGAACATGGCTCAACTCGGTTGGTATAGTTCTAGGCCATACCGAGTTGAGGAGTGAGATTGCCACCCTCAATTCAGTTGGTGAAGTCATGGGTTGAGTTCTAGGTTACGGCTCAACTCGGTTGGTGAAGGCTCTAGGTTTTACAGAGTTGAATCTTAACTCTTTAGATAAAGATCTCCATGATGGTGGTTCTAGTTGGCCTTAATACATCTCTCACTTTGCCTTTTAAGATTGTCTTTCTCATGTCTCTATAATTTTATTTCAAAAAAAATATCATTTAAAGGTGTTGATTTGTTTGCAATAGACATTAAACCAAATTTAGAGGATGTTTTGGACATTTCCAAATAACCATACAAAATATCATTTACAACTTGCTACAACTTGCACCAGTGCAGTGCTATCTATCAGAATCAGAAGCTTTGAGACTCTGAGAGTGTGAGAGGTCATTTTTATTTTTTATTTTTATTTTCTGGCCTTTCTGCAGCCGACCTTAGCCATCACATGTTAGCACGTTCTCCACAAGAAGAGGGCTCAAATATTAAACTCTTGCACCGCGTTTTTGGCTAGCTACCCGGCCTTGGGACCCAACCCCCATTTGGCCCTTTTTACTCTTTCTTTGCTCACTACCTACGTAATATCTGCAACATGTTTTTTTAATTTCTAAATATTCTGATTTCACTTTCTCTACCTCTGTTCAGTTCTTTTCGCGAATAAGACGTTTTTGGACGAAAATTTCTCGGACTCACACTGACGTTCTCGGCCTGCTACACATCTAGCTCCTAACCATCTTTACCTGTTTTATTAGTTGGTGAAAGGCAGACCGAGTTCACAACTTTTTATTGTACCTGAAAGTCTAGCTCCAATGCAGCACCAACACCAAATAGCATTTGGCATCAACTAAAGTGAAAAAATGTTGTAATGGTCACGTTATCGTCACAGAAATCACAAAATAATGTCATGTTATATAAGGTAGATTTGGCAGAAAGTTTGTCAACTTCTGTGTGTAGAAGTGCTAGGTTGGCTTGTTGATTGAGGGTCGCTGGATCCACTAAAAAAAATTGAATTTTTTTTCTATCCATCAAACAGATGTGGATCATGGGTCACGTTTATTTGGTCTGGCCTGGCTTCTTAGTTGTATCGATTTGTATAAATCTAATTCATTTGACAAGGATAGATCAGCTCATCATTTTTCCCATATCCAACTAATCTGCTTCAATGTAATCATGCTTATAATCAACAGTGACATGCTGATGCCGCCACTAAAAATTATTAGAATTTTCATTGTTTGCTAAGAGTTTATGCATGGTTGTATACTCACATGCCTGTAAACAATTTTATCATGTTTATGATATGTAAACATGTGGAAATGATTATGTTAAGTATTTAATGTGTTATTAAATACAAATAATTGTATGAAATTGAACATTGCAGTAAATGTTTGGTTTTAATTATCGGAATTGATGGATGATTAAATTCATAAATAAGTAGAGAATGATGTACAGATGCAATTAATGTAATTATATTATATTGGTACATGTTAGGTGTCAATACGAAAGTGAACCGTGTTGGGCATGAAAAATGTATTTGATGTATTGAAATTAACCTATGTCAGGTCTGACCAATACAGTGAGCTATCCCATCAAGGAGAAAAGTTGATACGAGGCCAAATTGTTCACGAGATTAATGCCAAGTTTGCTCTTAGATTTAAACAAAAGACTTCGATTTTTCAATTCGTTTTTACTTCTCTATTTATAGGTGGATTAGAAAACAAAAGAAAGTGACAATTAGTTATGATGAGATGCGATGTCCAGTGCTCTTCTGGGCATGTTGGTATGGTTTGACGCGCATCCAAACTTTGATAAGATTGTTTATTAGAAGCAAAAAATCTGGGAAATTGCTGTCAAAACGTCAAATTCACCAAGAAAAGAAAGGGGAGACGTTGGATTTTGTCGGTTCCTGATTAACTCACGAGCCAAGAATTCTTTGGGAAAGCCGACGGTAGACCCCGTGTATGTGGTCAATTTATGTATAAAAATATCTTGATGGACCAGGTCCATATCAATTGAACTTGGTTACAGCCACCCACCAAAGTCCAAGCCAAACGCACCATGCAATGCACCAAATGCGGCCACTGTCGCTGCAATGGTCAATTTCCTCTATTCTTGCACGCAGCCATTTTGTCTGGGTCCCAAGTTACTGGTTAGGGCTCATGTGTGCTCCAAAGCCTCAGGTGCTGGCCCACTAGCCCAGTAGCCAGCCATGTTTGATTTGACCCTGTATGAGCCAACCTTTATTTAAAATCTCGCTACGCAACAAAATAAATATATTTCTTTGGTTTCTTGCCATTGCAATGCGTAATGGTGGGGGTTTCGGTTGAGATTTGGTCAGATTGCTGAAATGGGCCCCGGGATGACCACATTACAGTTTTATAAGCATCTTTTCTTTTCCGAGTCCAGTTAGTAGATTTGATCCGCCAATCATGGCACAGTGGTACCCCTCTTGTGAGATCTTCTATATTGAAGAATCAACTTGATTGAGTTATTTGCAGCCGCTTGTGGCTGCAGTTGAATCAGGAAGATAAACTCCAAAAGACCATTCAGACTACGAAAGAACGGGGTAACTTCACCTTTTGGGCACGTTTAAAAGTGTTCACATTAGGCATTTTGTCAACTTTTAAGTTTAATGAAGAAGAATTGGCTATGGATAATTTTGGTCAGTTGGCGTCGGCCTTTGTTTACTCCCCTTCTTTGTCCACTAAATTCAAATTAATATACGAGTTGTGTAAGCCCTTATGTCACAGATATTGTTCACACTTATGTTTCGGTCAGTTGACTTGACATTTCGATTCATACAAAAGGACTAACTTGCGTTACTGAAGAAACCGTGCATATTTGTATTTTACTTTTCTTTATGCACATTTCAAATGTTTCACATTTTATATTATGACAAGTCTGCAATAACAATTGTTCAGGCTGTAAAACATGAATTGGCACGTCAGATGCACACGTTTATGCATATATTTCTACTGTTCTCACTCTTTGATACCTGAGGCTTCAAGTTTCCAACCCACAACAATCACTTGCCAATGGGACCAACAACTGTCACTAATGATTAATGAATATTTCTGTTATTGGCAGATCATGGAATCGACCTGGAATTAGACTCAGTTAAGGTGGATTCATTCTCTGACATTGATTTTGGACATTTCTTTGAGAAGGCACAAAATGTGCCCAGATGACGCTACAAACTAAAACAACTGGATATCAGTATACTCAGCAGTGACAATAGGCCGGATAGAGTTTCAGAAAATATTGGCCCAAGCCCAAAGTATAGAAATAGCAAAGAAATAAGTCGCCTCGTGCTGGCCACTGCTAAACAAATTTGTTTCCGAGAAGAACAGTCCCAACATCTGCAAAAAGCATAGACATAGGTTGGCCCATGCTGCTCATGAATTTTTAAAAGGCTTAATAAAACCTTAGTTTTCCTCGATTACTAAAAACCCGTGAGTTTTTAACAATATCAATAACCCCCTCATCATTAACTGCCGTTACGGAAAAGCGGGGATAAAAAGACTGAAATGATTTTTTAACCCTTCTTGAATTTAGACAGTGAAAAGAATAATATAATATTTACGATTAAACTAATTTAAATGATAAAAAATAGAATATTTACTCCTGGTGCCCCAAAAATTCTTTTTGCCTAATCAACGTCCCACCTGAATATAAAACTAACATAAAATCCCTAAAATTTAACTTTCGTTATCTTTCTATTAAGAGAGAAAATAAATATACAACATCTTTTATATTCCTATTTTAACAAATCTTTTTTGATATATTAGAATATTTAAAAATTTTAATTTTTATTAAAACTTAATATCATGATATTTTGTTTATGAATTCAAAAATAACTCATAAATAATATAAAAGAATTAATAAATTAATACTTAATTATATCAAATGTTAAAATTGAAATAAAAACTTTTAATAAAAATAAATAAAAAATAAATTTATATTAAAATATAGTTTTATTAACAAGTTATAAAGATCAAGAATATATATATTTTTTAATAAATCTTCATTGTTAGTTAGTTTTCATCAAACATTTAAAGAGATATATTTCTATAATTTCAAGAAAAAGATATAAAAGAATTCCTAAACTATTGAAATTTAAATAAATGTTGTAGAATTAAAAAAAAAAAGTCATATTGACCTTCATATCTAAAATAATATAATTGCATAAAATTAAATAATATAATTTATATTTATATTAGTCGATTATAAAAAATCTATAAATAGATGTAATTATATACCTGTTATCATAATAATTTATAAATATTTGATAAAATTAAAGTAACTATACAAAACAAAACCAAAAAAGAAAAAAAGTTTTTAGATTGAAACGACTTATAACGAAATTTATTATAGTGCCTGTGAGTAATCTAGATTCTAACATAGATCACTCTTTTATAGCTGTTCGCTCTGCCATAACTGTGGCAAGAGTGCCCACAAAGACAGCGCCACTACTCACGACGAATCGCACACAGCGCATCTATGAATTCGCTGCATATGCACCCCAATGCATCCATTCCTAAAATTTGGGTAGGGTTGGTAAATTGGAAATGAAGGCTGCTGTGGTAAGTTGCCAACGGTGGAGGCTCTATACAACCACTCTTTACTGTTTCCTTTCTGAATTCTTTATCATTTTGATTGAGCTGACGAGCCTGGACTGTGGGCTCGATCTTATTCTTATCTGTGGAAACAACATATTAGGGCCCATCTTATTTAGTTATTTTATTATTCATTTTCCTTAATTTTTAAATGGGGTTGATTTGAATTAGCCTCCCAATCTATGCCGCTAAGCACGCATTCAGAAATCATGGCTTGCTTGTAAATTGGAGTTGATTTGCATTTTGATTCAAAGGAAAGATCACCAAGGAGATAAACCTATACAGATATGTTACATTGCTCCTATTGGAAGACAGAGCACGGCCTAATACGTTCGTCTTACAAGTTAGCCTTCTTTTTGTTTGCATAGATTATTTCACCTTAAACTAGTAGTTTAATAACCTGATGGCCACGCATCAATTAGTTGTCAGTAAACACACTTGATGCTTGTAAAATGCCTGATCTGTTCAGAAGTCCACTACTGACAACCAAACACCTAATAACTAACGAGTAAATCAAACTGACCGCTTTTTGGTAGAAGTTTCATTTCCATAACCGGAAAAACCCTTGGTCGTCTACTCGCAGTGGTGCTTACTTACAATGCTCTCTACGCTACAGATAATCAACATAATAAGCCAGAAAATTTTGGGACACATTCCAGTTGCCCATAAAGCAAGCATTCGCAAAAGTTGCAAAATCTATTATCCAACTCACCAGAGAACTCTATCTGGTTCCTCCGGCTGAACCTTGCCAATTCAACTCCACATTAACAAGCACATATAAGGTTGCCATTATTAGTACTTTATGGCAGCAATCCACAATAATTTTTACTTAGATACCGCTACTATCGGAACAATATTTAATAGATGACCCTGCAGGAGATTACATTCCACAACAAACTGTTCCAGAGATTGAAACTATTTTGGTAGTATAAGAAAACTTGAGTCAACTTAAATTTCTGAAATTACTGCTTCTTTTCCCAGAATGGCAAAAGGGGAGACAACTAGGGCTAGAAAAAAACACCATTGCAAACTCTTTTGAGGTTGTGGGAAAATTAAGAGGCACCTCAATAAGGTATAGGATGAAGGAGGTGCCACTAATGCTTGCTTTCTTGTGAAAGATCAACCACAAGGCCAAAGTAGAAACACTGTGCACTGTTAAGCATCACCGAAAGAATAAAAACGAGAGAGGGGCAGGCTATCATGGCTATTACTAGACTACGGATGTCTATTATATGTAAAAAAAATATAAAAATAAATAAATCAATTGGATTGTGTCATTTGTCAGTTCAGAATCACTGAAGATTACTAGAGGTACAGAGTCTCCGAAGAAAACTAAAACGAAAAGCAATCCTGAGTGGCTGAATCCTAGATCTCTGTGAGAGATGAAACTACGGAAAGAAGATTACAACAAATGATTTTGGTTATTAGAAAGAAAAAATTGATCAATCTAACATATATGTCTAACCCATGCTACGGATTTGCATCACAATCTCAAAGATTGCACCATTGCACTCATACTTCAAGCCTTTAGATTGATTATGTAAACAATCCGGCAACTTCTTAAATATTCCTAACAGAATATTTATGAATTATAACGATTAGGCATGATATATCAAATGCATTTTTTCACTTCAATTTAATTCCAACCAACCACTCAATATGAAAATTTAAATGAACCATATTATATATACATCAAAGAGGTAATAAATCACTCTGTTCTGAACTCTAGAAAATGAAGATTTTGAGTCGTAAGATACTTCCAAGTTACCATGATATGTTCCTGCAGGAGAATGAAATTGGGGATTTGTCCTGCATCAAAGGGCGGCTCTTCAAGACAGGATATATAGCAGTTTTACTTCTCTCTTTATCTGGGTAAAATTCAAGAACCGAACCTAACTCACCCACTTACCATATATAAAATTGAATGCCCACCGTCCAGGGGCACCAATAATTAATATGTTCTGGAAATGTGGTTGGGATATTAAGGAATGGATACAACAGATTTCTTACTCGAAAATTAACATGAACTTTATCATCCTTTAATTTATTTATTTTTCAATTTAATTTAAATCTTGATTACTCACACGAGTGTCAACTCTAATCGCTACCATACAACAATTCACTACAAACAAGTAAAGAAGTAACAAGTACTCCAACACCATGGCTCGATACATTACTCAAATGAGATGCATTAGCATTATAAAGCAAATGCCTCCAATCAAATAAAGTTTTAAGTTTCTACACAGACGTTGTTTAATCAACATATAATGCTGATACGGGGGCAAAGCAGTTCCATCCTATGCTAACACTCAAAAATCATTGCACTACTCATCGAATCTTCATCATCCCAATAAAGAAAACAAACACATAACCGTGAAGACAAGCTAATAAAGCATATGATTATATAGAACAACACACACAAACATACATTTCATCACCTCATTTCCTGCAACGAGTGATCATAGAGCAGCCTCTAGAGTAAGGATGCACAGGACCTCGAGCCTTGTAACAGTTGTGCGTATAATAAGACCTTCCAGACCGAGGTGGGCATGGAATTCTGTTGGCGGCGAGAGCTCCATACGAAATGTAGTAACTCATTCTTCGCCAGAACAGTGATCTACGACCAAATTCACCCTCTCCGTCATTCTCTATATCTTCCTCTTCATTCTCATCAAAAGTGTCTTCATATACAGACATGGATAATGGCCATTCAAGTGAGTCCGTCATAAGGTTCAAGCTTGCCTCATCAACCACCTGAGCTAGAGCGTCTAGACTAAAAAAAACGTGTATAATCAAGCCAAAAAGAAGGAGCTTCACAGGTGAGGAAGCCATGGACGCACTTGCACAAAAGAGAGTAGAAAACCACGTACAAAGGCGAACTATTAGTTGGAGTTTCTTTGAATTATATTGTGTAAGTGTATGTGTTTGCTAAGCGGGGTTTGGTTTCAGAAGCGATCGTACAACGGGACAGAAAGTCACATGATGAGGTTGGAGGGAAGGTTGACAGGTGATTGGTTCCAGCTGCGCTTCATCAATGCACCATTTATCGCGTGCCTCGGTTGCCGTCCAGCTTATAATCTATGATCAAGTGTGCTAGGGGTCGCGGGAGTAAAATGCTCGAGAGTTCAGGGCTCCTGAGATCTTTGTGAGATTTACTGTTTCTACGCGGGGTCTACGCATATGTCCATCGCAGCGGTTGTGATACAGCTTTTAGCTTTGGGCACTATTAATTTTATAAGCCCGATTGTCTTAAAAGACGCGACTAGTCGGATTTGTTGCCAGTCGAGTGGGTCGCTCAAC
>JANLJB010031081.1:11743-48022 GCA_026212285.1 Bursera cuneata | reverse complement strand
ATCAAAAAATTCGAAAATTACAATTGGTAAGAATAATTCTTTTATGCTCAAATCAATGTAAATATTCAAATTAATAGCATTTTAAGTGTAAAAAATGTTATTTAAGCTCATAATAAATGTACACTTTTAAGTGCTAATCACCATATATAATAATATAAAATATTCATAAATATTCATTTTCTCGTCTACGCTATATGTTGTAATTACAAGTTGTATCAGTATGCATGCATCTACCTCCAAATATACATTAATTTATCCTCCAAATGGCAAGATATATATATGTATTGTCGTGACTCAAAAATTCAAAACAGTGATTTAGAGGTGTAAATGAAATATTTCAAAGTTAAAAATCTTAAAAGTGTGTAATTATGACATATACAGGATGACATGGATGTGATGAAGTCGTGTATATGAGTATTCAGAGGTTTTTGGAAGTTTTCAGAAAATTGGACTAAAAGTAATTTTACTCGAGCTCGTGGATTTTTCATTTTTAGTGCCCAATGCTCGTATTTTGATGGCCACGTGAATGGAATATAGATAGATTTGAGTTGATAATGAGATGTCGGGGTGTCGAGACAGGATTCGCAAAATCTGGAAGGTTTGAGAAATTACGAAACACCTCCGGAATCCAAAATCTATATAAACAGCATAGAAGGCTAGAACATTCAGAAACTACATAAACACCCCTAGTCACCAGAAATCGCTGTCTCAGGTGACCGTTTGTATTCCTAACCTGTTAGGCCCTGTGGTCCATGGCGATGGAAAGCCCTCGGTATACTGAGCTCAGTGGTGGCCTCCCTTTCCCTGTTCGATCTCGGAATCGACTGGATCGATGCCATGAATGTTCACCTACATCGATCGGTGATCTGCTATTCCCGACGTCGACAGCTTGTACCACCAGTCGAGATTTCTTCCTCTAGGCCTGAGAATCCTAGTGGTGGTCTCCGATCTGCCAACCGAGGCCTGGATCACCAACAATCGGCTCAAAAATGTTCGACAACGTCAACTTTTGATCTGCTCCTCTGGCCATCGTCAGGCTCCGCCGTTCGTCGGGATCAACTCAGCTCAGCGAGACGGTTCTAATGGTGTTCCTCGTTTTTTGATCCCGATCACTGATCATCTTCTCCGGTGACAAACCGTGAATCATGGTAGCCATGGAAGAATATCAATCAACCCCCTCACATTTCTGACTTGATAGTTGCACCACTTCAAGACACCTCTACTATTTTAGAACTTGACAGTTTACCCCCTGCCATGTGTTTTGACATCGGGACCCCCAAGGGTTTTCAGGTTAGCAATCTCACCGCCATTTAGTTATTTTATATAATTTAAGGATTTACGGTAATGTCCCCGAGATATAAAATACCAATTTAACCCCCGATTTCTGTTTTGCATGTTTTGATCCCGTGACTCCGAGGACTAATCCGAAACCCTTGAGACACATGAATTTATGATACGGATGAGAAAAAGAGAGAGAAGGAGGTCCGGGAGAGATGGTACGAATATCGAGATTAGATTTTTTAACGATGCATTTCTATTTTCGTTTTGGTGTACATGCATGTGGACTTAATTACTGTTGTGGCTTAGGAAATAAAAAGTGTATGATTGATGAGTAAGACGTTAGGTAAATTGATGGTTCGAGACGTTACAGACGCATGTATGATTTTTTGGAAATAAGCGATCAGTCAGGGAACCAGACGGAACATATATGATTATGATGTTGGAATGGACCCGAGTGGATTATGGATTATTGATACCACGAATGATGGTACGTGAGGATATGACTAGAGTTTGGGTGTTATGTAAGTGACGATACAATGTGGAATGGACGATACGTGAGTGATACGCGTTTGGTTGTAAGTTTTAGGACAAACGAGATATGAGTGTGAAACGATTGGATAGTCAGGACGTGAGATACAGTGTACAGATATACGCGTGGGATAAGATGGGTAAGATACCGGCAATACGTTGCTTGTACATTACTAGATAGTTGAGACACGGGAGGTGTCTAAGAGCGTGACCGTGAGTAATGGGACGTACGGGACACAGATTGTACTTCGGTGCACATGGGTAATGTGATGGACGAGATACGGGTTATACGTGGGTATGACCGTATATGACAGGTTAATTATGACACAGGTTGAATGTGTGTGGTCACGTTCGTTAAGATTGATGAATCTGTGAGACACGTGAGTACACGTATGCGATGGTGTGTACGAGACACGAGTGAGGTACATGATAGAATGAGTATACGATATGTATACGTTAGTGGCATGGGAAGAGGAACGGAAATACACGTATGAGATAATGAACGTACACGTGAGATTTGATATGAGTACTTGTGTGATAATGGACGTGCACGTGAGATTTGGCGTAAGTATGGATTACGTGTACTGGGCCTTGGATTGGCTTGTTTGAGAGTACGAAAATCTGAGGGGTAGGTAAATGATTAGGTTAGAGTCGGCCTGACTAAGTGCACAAGAGTCTATCAGGGTATATAGTGTGATCGAGATTTTCGTTCTATTGATGAGCTGGATCCCGGTAGGATTGGGATTATCATGCTGTTAGTGAGCTGGATCCTAGTGTGATAGAGAGTACCATACAGTTAGTGAGCTGGATCCCAGTATGATAGGGAATGTCATACTATTAGTGAGCTGGATCCTAGTATGATAGGGAGTGTCATGCTGTTAATGAGCTGGATCCTAGTATGATAGGGAGTGTCATACTGTTAGTGAGCTGGATACCAGAGTGATTGTGTGGAGTATACGGCGTGAGTGCGAAACTCACGTAGATGTGTCGCATGTATGGTGACGATCACAATTGAGATCGGGAAACTTAGGATATTGAGATTAGTGTGCACGTGAGGTAGAGAATGAATTGATATGTTTGGGTAAGATGAGACAGTGGATACTTAGATGAGCCTGTTTATGAGGCAGAATCTAAGGGTTAATTTAGGTTAGTGATCAGGATGCGTAGACGCGTCGCGTGTAATGTGACGATCGTGGTTGTAAAGAGGAGAATGTCTTGTAACGGAAATCAGGAGTACGTAAGAGAGAGAGAGATGGCTTGTGTGTATTGTGTATTCGATTGATGCATACATGTATTTTAAAATGTTATAGAACTGTATAGTGTTAGAAATTCTTATTGGGCTGTATCGCTCATCCGTTTCTCCAAGATACCCGAGGTCAGGAGTCTAACAGAGTGATCCGGAGCTCACATAGAGGTTCTCAGACAGTTTGGGGATTGCGTCAGGGTAGACAGAGTGAGTCTTTTATGTATTTATTATTTAACAAAAATTTTGTAACCCGTTTTTCAGTGTAAATATTTTATTTAAAACGTTTTATTTGATTTTATTTTGTAAATATTTTATTTAAAACGTTTTATTTGATTTTATTTTGTTTATTTACATAGTTACCGTCGGGGTTCCTGTATAAGGGATTTCGGGATCTAACATGTATGTATGTATTGTCGATCTGCACTGCATCTGAGGCCAGAGGCCATTGATGATATCAGTTTTGAGAAGTATGAATGACTATGAAAATACCTACGCGCATGCATATCAATTATCATATGCATCGTGTTCTCTTGGTAGAGGTCCTTATAATGAGGCCAAAAGAGTTGTGAAAACCATGCATGGAATTGAAGACGAACTGAGCAAGATGTACCTATATATATATATATATAGCTGCAGTCTGTGTTGAGAGTCCAAGTTGGTGATGTGAGCGGGCAAGTGTTCGTTAGAGTAAGTTAGTTAGCTGAGCAGGAATTATTAGTTAGTTGTTTTATAAATGGTTAGTTAGTTATTAGTTTAAGCAAAGGAAGTTGTTTATAAAGCAATGTAACAGAATTATCAGCTAATAAAATTCATTTTTACAGATTTACATTTTCTGAAATCTTCTTCTCTCATCTTCGAAATCTCTCTCTGCCTCACTACTCTTCCAAAATTAACAGTCTGCATGCAGAAGTTTTGTGTTGATGGTGTTGCATGATATTTAAGATGGCAATTGGGTGGTAGAACCCGTCATGGTTATATATATTTTAATTCAACGCCTGCCACATAACTCAATCTATGAGACTATGAGCTTCATGAAGCCGGCCTGCTGGAGTACAATATTACCTTTCAACAATGCAATGACACAACAAAGAGTAGATTATTGTGAATCCACTTCAACTATATTTATATATAAATATATAAACACCATTTCTGAAGAATATATAAGATGCCATATTCCGAACACATAGCAGAAGAGGGGGAAAACCGATATGTAGCGAATCATGAAACAATTGGCAGAACACCAGTGACTACTAAAGCAATCACAGATGCCATCAACCAGCCAAGGTACACAGATGACGCAGAAGGAGAGGTATAGCTATGTGAGTCAACATTTCTTAAGCATGGAAGCTTTTTATAATACATTATCATTTCTCATTAGTGATGGAGAAAAGTTCAAAGAGTCACCAAAGGAGATTTGATATTCCATTAATAAAAGATTTAAGCAAACAAATTCTATCCAAGCCAGTAACATTATACAAGTAGAAAAATTATTGATAATAATAATAAAGTGTACTATTAATTAATGTTTCTTTTTTTACGTGGAATCCATTATTCCCTTTTATTTAACCTTAACAAAAGTTTGGTCAAACGCTAACTAATAGGAGAGCAACTACCATTTCCCCAAATCTTGATTTGATAAAGAAGATCATAATCAATAGTATAGTATGAATAAACCCTTCTTCCTAATTGGGTTATGAAAACAACAATAATAATAAAAATGAAATTGAATGTGAATGTGAGGAGTAACCTTGAACACCTTAATTGATGAAAAAAGGTTGTGAGATGTTGGTAAGACCCTTTTGCTATGAATTATATATTTTTTTTTTCAAAAGAACTTGAAAAATTAAGTGTGATTTTTTATGTATAAATAAAGATTTTGATATTTATTTAAAGGATATGTATTTGATAATGAAATTTGAAAACCTAATCTTTTAATCCAAAATCAGAACCACACATGTTACATGAATTTCATATCATAATCTAAAGATACAAGGTCTCTTTTAGATGATAATGCATATACACCACTATAATTAAATGTAGCCTTATTTAGGATGTTAATTTCCACTACTAAGAAGCATTGATTATTGGGCAGTTATGGACTTTTAATTATGAAGTCTTTGTCATTTAACATTTTAGGTAGTGCAAGTTCCTTGAAATCTAGAAGGTGAAAAATAATTCAACATCACAAAGGTAGGTAGTGTTGCTCAAACAAGGTCTAAACCAATTTGACCTTAAAAATCTTACCTCCAATTTGGGAAAAAGTTTTATGTTAGGTTGGTGTATTTACTCATCTATGTTATTCATCATAACTCGCAATATAATTATAATCCATTTGATCTCTAAAAAAATTAGAGAATTAACAAAAAAAAAAAATCAAAATTTGGGATATATTTTAAAATTTAATTTAACCCTAAATTTTTTATGTACTAGTCAAAATATCAAATTTTTGGGATAGAAATCAAGTCACTACTCTACATTTCATCACTTTACTTGAATTTCATCGAATATTATCATATAATTAAATAAATATCGAGTAAATTATCAAGTCGTAAAACTAAATTGTTAGACATTATACTTAACAATTCTATCATATTCTAATAAATAAATAAAGATCTATTATAAAAATGACGCAACTTTTTTTTTAAAAGAAAATACATTTTCTCAAGTTTATTTTGATATGAAAACGGAGAGGTGTACTCGGGGAGAATCCTCACAACAAGAAGAAGATCCTTCTTGGATTTTATTTTGACTGCTTGGATTAGAATAGATTAGATTGATCTGATGAGAGGAAAGATAGATAGACAGATAGGGCTATTTACTTCTTAGATAGTCCTGTCACGTGCCCCCTATGTCATTGTCACGTGCCCTGCTTCTCATTCTAAAACTTTCAATCTTCAAAAATAACCTAGGACCCTAAAGGCCTTCAAGCCTCCCCCTCAGTCTTGAAAAGCAACAAGTACTTACAATTGGAGGGAAACTCATCTCACCCTCCATTCTTCATCGGACGGTCACAATCACATCACTCCCCATAAATAACTAACATTTATTTCTAAAATAAAAACTAAATTAAATTAAATTCAAAAGAAGAAACAGAGGAGGAAAAAAAAAAAAAAAACTTGAGAGAGAGTTTTGGTGAAGAAAGATTAACATTCAAAGCAGCCGAATAATTTATTTATTTTTCACCTCTTTTAGCTTGGCCAATTTTCAAACCATAACATACCCAGATATTTAAACCCACTGATCTTCCTTTCCTTGTTTTCTCGGGAAAAACTTTTGTTGACTCTGGTGAGAAAAAAGGAAGAATTTTGATGATAAAACTCGTGTCTTTTTTAAGTTCTGCAATGAAGTTCTTATCTTGTAAATATACTATACTCTCTTTCTCTTTCTCCCCTTTACATTGTAAAAGTCCGTTCGGTTGCTGAGAAAGGAAGAAAAACAATGAGAGCCTGAATTGGTTTTTTTTTTTCTTTGGTGTATTTTTTTTCTTTAATGGGCATATAATTTCTCTGCAACCAAACAGAGCATTCCCCTGCTTTTTCTCTTGAATTTTCAGTTTAATAAAGAAGTAAAGATGATTCTTTTTTTCTCAAATGCAGGCTAATTTGAGAGTCTTTTTGTTGTCTTCATTCCACTCGCGATATCTTGAGGTTAGTACTGATAAAATTTGCTATATTAATTAGTTTTCTTTGGTATTCCAGGAAAGTTATAATTAAATATTATATTTCTGTTTGACTTGTTTTCCTGCGATTTATTCTTTCTATTTTCTCTTTACTTTCCTGTTAATTAGTAGTAAATATCTTAAAGTCAAATGGGCATTTTGTGCATTTTGTTCTATGTATTCTATGTATATTCTCTTCAATTTTGGAGAAAAAATTATCTCGGTTTCTTGCTTTTTCTACTCACTCTCTTGTATTTGTCTACAAAAGTGTGCTTCTGTTTTTGTTTTTGAATATCTGAGTGTAATGTTGTCTTGCAGATAATATAATGGAGAAGGAAGGGAAGAACCAAATCCAAAGAGCAAAAGAGACAACAACAGATTTTGTGCTACAATGGGGAAACAGGAAGAGGCTTAGATGTTGTAAATTGAAAAAGGACTCAAAAAACTTAGATGAGAACAACAATAACAACAGCAGCGGCGGCAACAGCCACAACGATAGCAACAAGAGCAAATTAACTACTGATAGTTTGTCGAAGAAGAAATCTGCCTCACGTATTGTTTCTCTGGAGAAAGGATCTCCACATCGCCTAAGCAAGTAAGTTAACAAAATACCCGGAAAGGGAAAGTTTGATGGTTGTGATAAAATGTACGGAAAGGCCTTGCATTGGTGTTTTTTGTACTCTCAAATTCTTTTAGGGTTTTGGGTATTTCTTGTTTGTTAGAAAAATAAATGTGAGAGCGTGTGTCTTTCCGTTGGTTTGGTTTGCCTGTGTGTTTTGTGTTGCTTGAGAAATTAAAGAAAATCTTGATTTGTATTGATTGATGACTCACTGCTAATGCAATTACTGTTACTGGATCTGAACCTGTTTTGGTTTCTGAAAAATGTGAAAAAAGAAAAAAGAAAAATTGGAGTGACATTACAAGAGGGAGAAATTTTCAGGCTTTGAAATGTCAAAGAAGTTATTCTATTTTCATCTTTGTTTGGTTGAAAGTTGCCACGAGAAAATTGCGTTTGGAATACCAAACAATTACACCAGAGGCGAAAGAAGATTTTGCTAATTAAATTTTCTGATAATTTATGGTTAATGGCTGGCTGCAGGAATTCTGATTTGCCTGTGAATAACCGCAAACCATCTGTGGCTTCACCTGAGAAAGAAGATAGGTACTATGCAACAAGAGGTTCATTGGGATTGGATGAAAATGGGAAAGTGTTGATGGATCATCTAAAGGAAGATAAGAAAACCTTTGTTTGGCCAAAGCTCTTTATTTCATTGTCTAACAAAGAAAAGGAAGAGGATTTCATGGCAATGAAAGGCTGTAAACCTTCTCAGAGGCCTAAGAAAAGAGCCAAGTTGATCCAAAGAAGCATACTTGTAAGTCTCCTTATCCAAAAGGAAATAGAAATGAATAAATTTGAAACTTAGGAAAGAGTGCTCTCTTTCTGACTTGGGTTCTCATTGATGGGTTTGCTTTGTTAATTCTTCTATGTCTGCAGTTGGTAAGTCCAGGTGCATGGTTATCGGACCTCTGTCAAGAGAGGTATGAAGTGAGGGAGAAGAAAACTTCAAAGAAGGTATTTCATCAGTCCTTTTCTTAATATATGATTTTATATTCCTCGCATACATGATATCTGCTTCTTTATTTCATTTGTTTAGACTGATTTACTATCCCTAGATGATCCAGTTAGCAGCTGAGCAAATTGCAAGAATGCAAGACGTAAAAACATAAATTTGAACATGCAACTTAATTGAGTTTTATAAATTTAAACTGTGTTTTGCATGTTCTTGTGTTTTCTCAGCACCAAATGGAGACATTTTTTGCGTGCATTAAATATGATGTGTCTAATCATGTGATGCAGAGACCAAGAGGATTGAAGGCCATGGGAAGCATGGAAAGTGATTCTGAATGAAAGAAAAAAGACAGAGGAAGGAAATTTTTGACTTTTTGTAGTTAGGAAAAGAAGACTAGTTAGAGATAGAGATTGTTTTCATGGAAAAATGAAGCCTCTAATCTCTTATTTACTCTATATGTAGAAATTGCCTTCCCACATGTAATGTGGGATCGTCTTTTTTTCAGTTTTTTGAAATAGGCTTTGTCTTTCCTCTTTAATGCTTTTATCCGCTTTGGGAATAGGCTTTTTGCTTTTATTTCTTTTCACAGGTCCTGTGCAGCTTTAAGGACTCCTTTAGGAGCGGCTTTGCATGATCATATTTAGCTGCACTTGCTTTAGAATTTAAAGATAAAATCTAACATAGATTCTATGCCACGCAAAACCATGATTGGTAATCAAAGGTCTGGATTAATGGAGAATTTGTTCAATGCTCTGATGCCTTGTTCAGATTTGGAGAGGAGCCAATAAGTAGTTATCTAATAAAACCAATCAACTTTTACTGGTTTCTTTTGTCTTATTTTCCTATTGCCTATCAGCAACATTGCCAATGCTTAGGATTCTTTTAACATGTCAAATAGTGACTGCAGAAAGCCAAGAGGCACAGGATAGAATGACGACTTACAAGCCTTCTTAATTCACAAGTTGTGTGTTCATTGCAGGAAAAATTAATAATCAACACGTTGAAAGGAACACAGGGACAGAAGATAAATAAAATAAATCAGATGGGGATTATATTGCAAACAGAATATTTGTACAAAATGACCAATCGTTAGCTTACAAAGCATTTCAAAACTGCAGCTGAAACTAGTATCCTTTCTTTTCCAGCTACACTGCTTTTCTGTATTTCCCATAAATTAGAAGACATTAGTAATTATTTTCCTATGGCTTTCCAATTTTCCTTTTTAACCAAAATTTACATGATCAGAGCTATATTCCCTACAATACCTACAAATGTACAGTTCACCACCGAGTACTCTCTTCGCTGCCTGGCAGACACAAATGAAAAACCAATCAGGCTGAGGGAGCCACTAATCCCCTTTTCTATGTGATCATGCCTCATGCCTACATAAAAGACATTCCATTCCAGCTGATTTAGGAATGATAACATTCCACACAGTGCTCTTGCAGATGCAGTGATCATAAGAAAATGCTAACTCACAGACCATCCTTGCACTAAGAACCACATCATGCACAGAGCCTGCCATGAGAACACTTCCAATCAGTCACTTGAACAGCTCACACTAATAACTAAAAAAAGTAATTGATTGTGCCCGGTAAAATTTTGCAATACAAACAAAAGTATGTCCAATGAATACCATTCAGTCAGGAAAAACATCATATGTCGATTAGCACATCATAAAACTACATGGGATATATTACCAAATGGAAGAAACTATTATGGACTTTAAATGGTTGAAAAATTATTAAAATGTATATTTGAATTGCTTCACATGATTTACAAACAAGATGGTTTCATTTCTTTTTTTTTTTTTTTTTCTGTACTATTATTATGTTTATTGTTTTTTAGTTTGGAATGGTAGAGGATGTAAAGAGTAAAAACATCGGTAGCATGTTACATCAAATTTCATCATTTGGGAAGAAAATAATAGAATGACAGAGAAGCATTGACTAAAAATCTTAAGATAAACGCTAAAAAGAAGCATATATGACAGGAAACAGCATGAAAACTTGAAAGAACATGAAAATAGGAACTTACTTGGTCATTCTGTGCATTGATTTGTGGTTCAACCAAACCTGCTCGTGTGTTGCAGATAATCCTGGAGAACCCAAGCATCTCAAAATTTGCCGGCTTGCTCTAAGCCTGAGGGATCATAAAACAACTGAAGTGCCACCAACAAACTACAAAGTTTCCAGGATTATTGCTGCTTTGGTGAAAACAGAAAGAACAAATGGTGCTTCTTCCCCAGGGTGTATAGTTGTAGGCACTATTGTGTAACCCTTTGGATCAGGCTCCAGAACCATTTCACAAGATATTTCTCGAGAATTTACATAGTCTGTCCCACCAACTGATTCATGTAGATAAATATTGTGAGCAGCACGACAACCACGAGTTTTGAGTATTCGCATCCCAATGTAGAACATCATTGAATCATGACTGGACTGGTAATTTCTAAAACCAGCAGCTGTTCTTGAGAAACTCACCCCCTGAACATATACAGTGCCGGATAAGTTCATAAAATCCTGCAAGAAAGAGCTGCTATGACAGTTCTCGCTAAAGATCCATATCGAAAGTATACCTGAGTTAAGGTAATGAACACATGAATTGGAAGTGATGTATCTGAACCAGTGGCTCTCAATCGGAACTGTGGATTTTGATTCCATGAAGCATAATCTTGGCAGCCACCAGCACTGTAACCTCGCCATTGACCACGCACAGAATAACGCATCTCGGGTGGGTAGACACGACAAACGTATATTGACCTGAAGTGAATCTGGAAGTCTTGCCAAGACATCCAGAATATACCATCTTTTGACTGTACAACAAGTAAAAGATCAGTTAAAGCAAATGAAATTATTGACAGACGACAGAACAGAGTATGCGACACTATCATCATGCCTGGTTAATCAGAGAAAATCTCTGAATGGGTACAAAAGCTAAGTACCTGTGGAACGTGTTTGAGCTTGTGCTTCATCCTATCAGTCCATTCAGGTGATGAATCAGACCAAGGACCATTCCACTCAACTTCATTAGCCCAAGGGTTTCGAATTTGAACAAGCTTGTGACCATCTACCTCTCTCACCTGAATAATAAGAGAAATTATGACATCATCAAAAATTATTTAGCTGGTATATATGATCAGATTGAGTGGAATTCCAACATACCTGCAATATTGAATAAGCATGCCCTTGCACAATCCCACTAGAAGATATGTGCACATCAGAACCTGAAGGACTCCCAGCACCCAGTAGGAATCCTTCTTGTTTAAAGCGCAACAACTGAGACCATAACCTACCACTTGCAAGGTCAATCTGGGCCTGGGCACTCCTCATGTCAATCTCCTCACCAGCACCTCCAGTGAGGTCTACAAGAGCATCCTGAACAAGCCCTCCTTCCAAAGCCTCATAAGAACCATGCAATTTGGCATATGCCTTCTCCAGAATAGAGACCCAAAGTTCGTTACCCTTTTTACTGGTAGCAAATGCTGGTTTACCCGGGGATTCACATGGAATCCAATCATCAACAACCACAGGGACCCACTCACCCTACAGAGATTACAAGTCAAGGCATGCCATTGTTGACATTCAAATTATGTTTTTATGACAATTGACAACCAACAGAAGTGTCTAACAAGCATGTGTCATGTTGCTTTTTGGGAAAGGAGTTAGACAGCAATAAATATCGAAATCTTGCAAAGTATTAAAAAATGAGAAACCACAACCAGAAAAATAAATAAATAAAAAATAGTCAAAATAGAACGTTTATCTAGCGCAAGATTGAAGCACTAAAAAAAATACACGTCAGCCAGCAGCCTCACTAGACTGGCCCTGAATAACTGCCTATGCTGAAAGTCTAGCAAGCATTGACTGTTGGTCAATACTTAAGCTGACTGTATAATTTAAGAATTTTGGAGTTGCATTTGACTTGCGGATGTTAAGTGGATTTCCTTAGTGCTCCAATCCTCCATTATAATTTGACCATTTGTATAACGCCCATTACATTGTACAGAATGTAGTCTAAAATACAGATGACTCCCCTTATTTCTCCATCATAAAGCAGTGATCCATTTTAAGAAAGAAAACCAAACTTGGAAGATACAAATCAAAAGCAGGTATCTAAGATAACGCAGATGAGGATTTTATTTTCTTTTATGTAACACAATATCAACAAGATATATGAAACATTACAAGGTCTAGAACTAGCGATGAAAGATATTATAAGCTTATTACCTGAATACAGAAGCGGACAGTGTATACTCCTTCCTCATTATATTCCGGAGTAATAATCACCTCTGATATTCGTGAAACCTCCGTTAAAACAGCAACAGCACTCAAAAACCAACAATCGCCTAATCGACCCTATTAAAAATTATTTTAAGAAATATATTAAAATAAAGAAACATGCAAAATAGTAAAATATTGTTTCTGTCCAAAGACAACCTGACAAACATCAGAGGGGTTCACAGGCCCAGAAAATAAGCATGGAAGACAATCACGGCTCTCTTTCACAATTTCAGAAGGTCTCATCCACTCCGCAACAACCTAGGTTAAAAACCCAAGATTAGGTTTGAACACCAATGAAGTAAACACTAAGAGAAATTAACTAGTCACTTAACCCACCTGCAACTTTGAAGGGGGATTTTCTGGATCAACAAATAATGACAGGTCATTTGGAGGAAACTCCTGATCAGTAAAATGTTTTTCACCCCTAGCCGAGAGGGATTCTTTGACAGCCAATTCAACTGAAAGCATCCGTTGATAAATTTCTTCTTGCGTTTCCATCCTAGGCTTCCTGAACCTCCTAGAAAAGGAATCCACATTGAGCACCACGGTATCACGGTCAGCCCTTCTTTTCCTCCCACTCGAATATTGCCCATCCCAATCTATATCATCCCTATCATAAAGATCTACATCTGCAGGATCACTATCCCACTCATCAACCTAAATGAAAAAAATGAAGCAACAATTAGTGAACAGGTTCAAAATAAGTAATGAATGTTCCTTTAGAAATTACCACACATGTCATCATGTACAATAAATTGAATTAATTATAGCAACATACTCTTGGGGGTGAATCTGCCCATTGCCAATTATCTTCAGGGAATTCATTCATACTAAACTCAGCTGAGCATATAGCAGTATAAAGAGCAGCTATCTCATCTTCAGTCAAGCACCTTCCCCATAAGAAAACATCCATTATATGCATCTTAGACTCTGCTCCTTCACTATCTGACCTCCCAAATACATCCATATCGGTAGGTGGTCTAACACCAACATAAACCTCAGTCCTTTCATCCCAAATGCTATCACCCACAGATAAAGCTAGCCCAGTTTGGTAGCCATCAAAACCTCCATCCAAGTAGCAAGTTGCCTCACCTAAATCAGCATCAATTGTCATCGTCACAATATGCCACCTGAGAAGTAATTAGGAAATAATATTAAGGTCTCTGAAGCGGGTGGGGAAAGTATAGATTTTTTATTAAAAGTACAGGGAATCATGAACTCTTTCCCATCACAAGACCCTCTTTAAAATAAAATATTGCAGAAATAAAATTGTGTACAGATATACGGACAGCAAAAATAAAGGAAAAAAAGTAAATGTGCAAATATCATATAAAAGAGGCTATAAAATATTGGCCAAGAAAGGAAAAAGCCTGACCTGCCATCAGCAATACTTGTTGCACTGATACTCCAATCCTTTGCAACCGTCTGTTTATCACCTTTAGTAATCAATCTAAGCCCAACTTGTCCAGCCTCTATACCTTGCTCAGAACCAGCCACAAGAATTTCCCAGCACACTTTCTTCTGAGATTCGGTGCCTAGCAGACAAACTGGACCGGACTCAGGTTGAATCATCACTGCAATGGAAAAGCTAACCTTTTGACTTTGACATATGGTTTGGTCAATCTGTCCACAGTGTCTGCCACTTGTTGTTGGTTCATCATCAAGAACACAAATAGTACCAGTAATTCCCGTCTGCCAATAATGCAAGAGTTAGTCACTACTCAAAAGCCTTGATAAAATATTTTGCTTCATGAAAAAGTGTGAATAATTTTAATCAAAAACAGTCTTCAGATTTGACAAATATTTGCTAGGGCAAAAACACCTGAAGTGCTCGCCGAGCTAACTGTGCTGTGCGTATCCTTCGTGCAATGCTTGAAACCCTCTCACGAGCAAAAGAATCCTCAAGAACAGAATCGCCTCCTACTGCCCGCACTGCAGCTGCCATGGCTGCTGCCTCCCTGCTTCCAGGATTATGAAGAGAGGAAATGAGAGAAGCTTCAATTTCCTTCCATTTACGTTCTTCCTTCTCTAGGAGAGCCTTCCTTCTTTCTTTACCTCTCCCCTCCTCTTCACGTCTTTGCATTAAGATTTCCTCTTCCATCTCCTTTTCTCTTATATAACTACAAATGAAAAACAAGATTTAGAAACACGGTGAAAAGGCTAGAGTTGCATGCAGTGTAAAAATGAAAAACCAAAATCAGTGAAGCGACCATTACCTCTCCTGGATAATTTCAAACTGCCTACGATCCTCAGGCATCCATTTTTTAATTTTCTTGGCACTCAGATCCGGAAACCCTATGCTATCAAGAAAAAGCCTCAAACGTACCTCATCCTACCACAAAAGGATATGATTATTACTCACAAGAATCACATATAACTTCATGCAAGTAAAGCACAAAGAATCTCACTCACCTGTACCCGTTCAGCCTTGGCAGTCAAACCAAGCAAAAGTAATAAGTAACCCCCAAATTTATCCCACATATAAACCCATTCAGTATCAATTGCCTCTTCCAAAGCCAAAATTCGGGCGTGAGTGCACATTTCTCTTCTGTGATCATAATCACTGGCTAATTCACGCCGAAAATGCCGGTATCTCATTCTGCAAAAGAATGAGCCAGCAACCAATTCCTCATTTCTCAGACGATCTCTCAGTTTCATGACATCATCTCTGGGAAGCATCAAGTTTCCTTGCTTATCACGTGTAGCACTAGGATCACCAATTAAAAGAGCTGTTGAACTAGCAGACCTCTGTGGAGCTGAATAAGTTCCAGATAAAGCATTTCTTGTCTGCATTTCAATTAAATAACTTAAAAAATATTCAGACACAACTATAACCTGACCTTTTTTTCCTCTAAGAAACAAGAAAATTATATTAATCAAGAAGAAGAAACAAGATGGACAAGTCAACAAGAGGGACAAGTCCTAAGCAACAAAAAGGGCTTCAGAAAACTATATGTAATCTAACAAATCGAAAACTATTCCACAACAATTCACTAAAATAGATCAGATAAAAGGAAGAAAAATGCTATAACCAGCAACTATCACCCCGTCAGATAAGACAAGCTTGGAAAAACCATTTCACTGTGTCTGTTCTTATGTTCATGTTGAAGCTTTTATAGATATATCAAGTATCAAAAAGGTATAACAGATATATCAACCCATATCTTCAGTATAACTTCTTCGTCCCATTAATTATTTTACTATGCCACAGAACACACCAGTTTATTTTTGCATGGACCAACATAGAACATGCAGAACAAAATATGAGTATCAATTACATTAACATCTTATCTAGATATAATCTCTACCATATATATATATATATATATATATATTCTCTCTATTGCCTTCTTTACGACAATTATCCCCCTTTGTTTATTGTAATAAAGTTATTCCACAGAGATTTATAGCAGAGCTCAAGCATTTTAATTTATTCTTTCTTTCCAGTCAAATTTTGCATCTAACTGTTGATGATTGAGCCCTAGCAAATGCTACCTCAGATAGGCCAAATAACACTATGTTTCATTTATTTCTTTCATTTGGATTCAAGTTTTTACTAAAATTCCGAAGTTTAGATGCTATCACTAGGTGGCAAGCACATTTTTTGTCAATTACGTTAATTTATTGTGTTTCAACAATACTTCATGTGGCAATGTTCTGGGACCAGTGACTTACTATAAATGTAGAAATTCACATCATAAAGATTGATGTTTTGTTGAGTTTATTTAATGAATATTATATAATCAAACACACCTTAGTGGCAGATCGAGCAATTGCTTGAATAACTGTATCCTTGCTGAGAAAATGAACAGCATCTTCCATCATCTGGAGATACAAGTAAATAAAATGGACTTACAAGGATGCACAATGATAAGGACAGAGAGAAATAGACATAAAGACAGAAGCAATTTGAACATATAAATATCAGATACACTCAGCAAAAAGACCTTAAGAGTTAGACATGGACGAGATACAGCAAAGCCAAAGGCTACAACAAGAGCAATTGCTGAAACAGCGGCACCAGCAAATGGTGGATAAATTTTCAAACTTGCAACAACACCCCATCCCTCAATCGCCAGTGCAACCCCATAAAGCACAAGAAACGCAGCACTGTTCGAGGATTTTCAAAAGAATTGTATGAATGACATTAATAGCAAAAGTAGAAGGAACGTCAATGACCAATGCATTAGAACATAAGATCAGAACAAACCTGACGTTTTCCCCACAATCTGCATGAGCATCATAAACATATACAGGCAGTACTCGTGGAGAATAAACTACAATTGGAGGTGAAAGAAGAACCTAAACAAAAAGGATCTCTTTTGTTAGACAATGAAAAAGCAGAACAGATATAAGAACTAAAACATATAATCAGATCCAAAACATAATTCAAAACAGTCTAAAAAACTCACAGTCAATGCTCTTCCTGCAAGAAGAAACAAAAACGAAAAATAACCAACAGATGCTCCAACGAAAGGTTTATCTGAAAAACAAAGGTAAATTATGAAGGTTTTTTCAGATGAGCTAAATAACCAATAAAAGTTTGTAATTAACTTAGTTCTTACCATCAAACCATCCAACAAGAAATGCTGCCAAACCCAAAAGAAAAGCAAGGAAACAAACAAAGAACATCTGCATCCGGGTCAAATAAAAATTGTTTGACGCCCAGTGATGGATGACACCGATAGCTAGTACGATCAGGAGTAATAGTAAGAGAAAAGCTACCCCTATCTGTTGCAATTACCCAAAAAAAAGGGGTTATACAGCATGTAAAATGCTAGGAAAAAACAAGGACACTCAAATCAACATCCCTTACCGTCCAAGGCTTAATAACAACTATAACAGCAGATATTGCACCAAGCAGAAGAAGAAGACCAATAGAAACAAATATGTATACACCTCGAGAAAGTTTCCAACCATCATCTTTCCTGCACATGATGCAAACAGAAAATTAAAAGGGTGAACAAGCATTCATACACTCTGAAGGGCCAATGTCTGAGAATGGCCAATCCTGAATCAAGAAAAATCCCAAGTCCTAATAAAAAATCACAAATGTACACACCATTTGAGCAAGCCAGAGCAAAGTGATAGCAAAGCTGGAATGCAAACCAGAGGAAGTAGAGCAGCAAGGAAATCACCCTTTGTTGGCACCTGATCGTCCCTAGATTTGACAACTACCAAGTAGGATGCACCACAAAATGCCACAAGGACGGCTGCCATACAGCAACAACAAAAATAAGATTGATTATCATGTTACCAGCCCATGTAAATATGTTACATCAAGTGGAAAGAAGTGCAAATTATGAGCCACAAATCAAGACTAAAGTCAACATAGACAAATTACCTGCGAATATTCCGACACACATAGCAGAAGAGGAGGAAAACCGATATGTGGCGAACCATGAAACAATTGGCAGAACACCAGTGACTACTAAAGCAATCACAGATGCCATCAACCAGCCAAGGTACACAGATGATGCATAAGGAGAGGTATAGCTATGTGAGTCACCAGTCCATCCCTTGTATCCTAAATCTTCCAAAGGCCTTGCAGATACTATTGCCCCCAGAGCTACTACAGATCCAGCAAATACAGTTATACAAACAACAAGAACAACACCCTGGCAGAGAAAACAAGATAAGATTAGAATCAGAAAACATAATATTGCAATTTCAATAAGGAAGAAGAAAATTAGCAGAACAAAAAAGTTCCAAACCATTAAAACATTTAGTAGCACATTTTACAAAATAAAAAATTAAGAACTTACTATCATTGGTAATAAGAGAACTTATTGCAAATAACAGAACTAGAAATGTAAGCAGATTTGGCAGCCAAATTGAGAAAGAAACATAAAAAGAAAAACTTAGGACAAGAGGTAAACAGGAAACAGAACCAAAACCAAGCAAAGTATAACTTCTGGCCCCTAAGAACAAAGTGCTACCGAGAATATGAAGACCAAAAATATGACAGGGTAAAAGCACTAAACAACGCAAAGCAGCTATAATCAACATCCAGAATGAAGTGAAACTATAAGAAATTTAAATGCTATTACTATGTCAGGAAATTTATAATCTAGAAATTTTCAGGGACAAGAAAAGCTAAAACAATAGGTAATAGCTCCAGTGACGAGTCTAGAAAGATAGAATAACAGCCTTACACTTAAGGTCTCAATTAGTTTTAGTGCTTTTCTTTTTAAATTTTAAACTTTAACTTCTCGGACTCTTGTTCCACTATCAGATACAAGTTTATCAAATGAGAACAGCCTATAAGTTAAAATCCCCTCTTTGAGTTTTTGCCAACCATCAATTAATGATATCATGTCTGCAGAACGTAATCATAGGTGAAGGGTCCTGACAAAAGCCATGAATATTATCTAAGGTTCAGCATTTGGTTTTCTCTTCTCTAATTAAAGGTCTTCCTTCTTGTTATTCATAAAACAGCATCAATGGAAGATTTGACTAATGGTTTTTATGTGTAGTTAATTAAGTCCATATAAGGGTCAACTATATGCATATAGTAACAAGGATGAAAATCACAAAATATGGATGATATGCTGAATTATTTTTACCTCATTAAGTAATTAAAATACAGGTTGAGCCACGTTATACGTCAAAGGTTTTCAGGTCCTTGTACTTCTTTAACAATAGGGTTACTCAAAATTTTTTATGAAGGTACCTTAACAATAGAATTTTAGGCTATCAAAAATCAAATACCTTATAGCTAGATGGTACATTTCCCAAGAAAATGTAGCCACTTTAAATATATATAAAAATGCGTTGAATCTACAAATCGGCAGATGAACAACAAAATTTAAGCTGGAATTAAAAGCTTCTGGCTTTTATTCTTTTCCACTATCTGATCCCCTTTTGTAATTTCTCCTTTTTTAATATAAATTTCAGTTTCGTACTAAAAAAATAACTTAAAAAAGACCCCAATTTTTTCATGTTTAATAGCCACAAACTCAAGTCATTCCACAAACTATCCCGAAGATCGTCATAGATTAATAAAATAGCTTCAAATTATCAGGATACTTCTTTTTTTATATATATATAGTTATATCAGGAAGGTGTATTAGGTTAATGTTGTGTGTAGAGCATGTTCAACTTTTCGTACTTAATTGCTCTTTTCACTGATAACTTTTTTTTCTTATCCAATATTAAACACAGCTTGAAAACAAGCAAGTGCTTCAATTCAAACTCAGTTCCTTGAAAGCAGAGTCATAAATAACGCAACAAAATTTTTCTTTTTTATTTATTTTTGTTTTCTATTTTGACTCGTGCGGACTACTAGCATTCATCTTAATAAGGAACTTCCAAAGAAATCCTCTTTGCAAGCACATGATTTAACTTGGGCCACGGAACTTTGATTAGCAAATGCATACAAAGGGTAGCCAACCAGAGACACTAGAAACCAAGAAAAAATAAATTGAGAATAGTTCTGATTAAATTAGACATATATGTGTCAAGTGCCATTTTCATAACTGACAGATAAGTCAATAAACCTAGTTGGTTAGCTCATGAAGCCTTTCCTCCACTCTTCCATATCTAAAGCTATAAATTAACTTTAAAAAAATCAGCAACATGTCTAAAACTCATCTTGTACCAAACACTTAAAAATTCCTTAGATGAAAAATGTTAAAACCCAAGCAGGCGACAACAGTCCAGATTATAGTTACCACACAATGGCATAAGTTAAAAAAGAGACTAAAGTTCATTTATCAAAGAATAAGTGTCCACAACAAAATAAGATAATGTTTTCTTTCCTGTATATTACAAATGTGCAAGAATAGGGGAAAGTGATCAAGAACAAACCTCCTTTTTACCAGGAGGTCGATTGTTTCCAACCGGAGTTGATGCACATTCTACTTGTGAAACCCAAAACTGATAGCCATTACGTATCCAAATAGGAAGTGCAACAGAAAGGCAAGCCACCATGAGTGGGACAGTCAAGAAAAGTCCTAAAAGCAAAGATGATTTGCTGCAGAAAAAACATGGATATTAATGCATAGCAGGATAAATAAGTTGATACCATTCCCACATCATAGACACAATAGAACTCAAAACCCTAAAAAGCAAATGATTAATCAGATATAATTCACGAATATACTGATGTGAACCAGAAAAGCATTGTAGAAGCTTTCCTGAGGTAGATATTCATTAAACCACAGTTATTGAATTCCAAATACAGAAGACATGAAGAGGTACATTGACCACTATTTTAACCTCAAAAGATAGATCTTTAAAAAACTAAACTAGATTATCTGCCCAGAAATGTGATACGCATTCAAAATTGTCAAGCCCAGAAAAAAAAAAAAAAAAGCTTCATAAAGGGAGGCACTATGATCCCAATATCAATATCCATCAAGGACTTCATGAAAAACAATATCCAACCAAACAGGCTCCAAATACCAGAAACACAAGGTTGGTATCTGTTTGCATTTTACCAACTACTTCAAAACCAGAATGACCAACCAATTTAGTTGGATCTTTGTATGCACAGCTCTTTCACTCTTATATCTACTCTTTTCTCCTTTAAAGAAGTTTCTTTTGTTTATTCTATAAAAGAAAAAGAATGACCATCACTTTTGGAATTGACTAAGAAAGCCTTCGGAGCCAAAAAAATTTACCCCTTGTACAGAAAATATTATATTAAAAATAAGAATTTCATATAAATTTATAGACTTCAGTAGAAAATAAAATACGAATGGAAAAGGCAGGCAATTTTCACAAGAGCCAAAATCCATAGGAACATCAACTTTTCATTTAACCTAAATAGCTGTAAGAAATAAAAAAATAGTAGCCACACAGGAAACTTTCATAATGAAACATAAAATAACATAAAAACATACCTCAAGAAGGAAAGCAACAATCCAACACTAGTACTCAGCAGCCAGGCGATAAATCCATACTGAAGAAAGTATAATTATTTAGAAAGGCAAGACAACAAACAATTCCATTAGAAATCCAACTTTATAGATTAAATTGATATAAGCATGAAAATAAACATAAGAAGACCAAAAACGGTAACTCAAACAAATGAAATTTCAATGCACAGAATTTTATTTTTGAAGTAACCAGAAGCATGCAATTTGAGCACTACAGTACTAAAGACATTCAAACAGATATTATAACTATGACCTATTCTTAAATGCAATTTGTGCCATAAATAATTAATGAGTTATCTTAACAAGTTTACTAAGAACACATATTAAGAAGTTTAAAATATAAGTAATAAATGTGATCTAAGTTTACTAAGAACACATATTAAGAAGTTTAAAATATAAGTAATAAATGTGATCTTCCTATTTAAAGAAATTCTTTCTTATTAACAAATGACTTTGACTTACTCTAATGATAAGATAACAATTATTTCTAAACATTTTAAACTTCTATGAGTCAGAGGACTCATAATTAAATACAAAGAAAACAGAAAAAGAATAATTTTCCAAAAAAAGATACTTTTAATGGCACAACCAAAAAATTTTACAGCTAAATAGCCAAGTATACCTTGCGAGGTTTTGATGTCATGGCCATTTCTTCAGCTTGAAGTGAGCGGAGGAAAGCCATGATTGAACAGACAACAGGAGACAAAAGCAGCACCGCAAAGCCGAATTCAAACTACAAACATAATATAAACAAATTACTACCTTATCACATGTAATTAATTGCCAAACAACATTTAAATAATCCTAATCTAAAGCATTCTAGAACATAGTTTTAACTTATAATTTAACAAAAGTCAATCAAGACAGAACTAGATAAACTAGATAGAATTCCAAGGAAAGAACCCCCACTCACTTGTTGGTGCGTAGCATTTATTATTCTAATTGTCTTTGGACGAAATATTGCCACACTGATTGTCTCAAGGATGAAAATAAAACTAAAGAGAACCCATGCTCGCTCTGGAGTACCTGCTACATGATGCAAAACAAATCTAGACATTTGAAGCCACTTTTCAAGCCCCTGGAGCCTTAGCTCTTCAGAAAGGGAAATTTGATTGGGCATAATATTATCAACACTGTTTGAGTCGATGATTGTGACATCAGTATTGTCACAATGATCTCTGTCTGCGTCCAAACTACTTCTCTGCAGTAATGCCAAAATAGTAGGATCCAAGCTTTTCTCCTTCAACATCATGGCAAAATTGGGATCCAATCCTTTATCCTGTAATAAACTAGTCAATTCCCGATCACCTTGTCTTGCCCTCCTCTTAAGCAAAGATGAAATCCTAGGATCAGTCAATCTTTCCTGAAAAGCAAGAGCTAAATTTATATCTAACATTTGTTGATTTGCAGAAGTTGATGTGCTAGACTCACAGCCCTGGCTATCAAGTCCACTACTCGAGCAAACAACTAACGAGTTATTTTGATCATAACTTTTATCAGCAAAGGAAGTCCCAGCCTCAGGCTCTTGGACAACTGAACGACAAGAACTGCTACGAAATGCTAAACTTGGCCTTCCACTATCCATACTCTTATCACTATTAACACCTTCATGAGAACTAGCATTTCGAAATAAAATACCATTATTCCAGTTACTAACATCAGCTGTGCATTGTACTGTACTATGGCCACTAGCTTCAATAATATTACCCAGGTGACCTGCTTCAGCACTACTACTACGTTTTACACTTGAACCACAACCTTCAGAAGAACTGGATGAACTGTTTTGTTCTTTTCTACGGAAACCCTCTCTTAGGCGAATTACTGTACTTTGTAAGGCATCTCTCCTAGCAGCTAATGGGTTTGTAACTGACAAATGACGAGAAACAGCAGCACCTAATAGGACTGAGGCTACAACTGCATAACTGATACAGTGCCCCAAGTACCTAAAAGAAAAAGAACAAAAAGGAAGATATATCAGAATACAATGGTGACAATAAATGTAACACCACAAATAAATTTTTGAGAATCCAAAGTCAAGAACAAACCAATAATGAACCCCAAAGCAAATAAGGAAAACCCGAGATGTTCCAGCAACAAAAAGAGCTAAAACACGATTTTGCAGAAGCTGAAATCCATACAAGCATGCCCCCATGTTCCAATCTATCAAGTAGTAAATCCATACAAGAGATATTAGCACCATAAAAAATAAAAAATAAAACTATTCATTAACAAACAGCAATATAATCTGCAAAGTATAAATAAACAGGTTGATTAACAGCATACCAAGAATGATCACAGCAGCGGATGTAATTGCACCTAGCCAGCGAGCATCTTTTGCTGTCAGACCATATAAGATGGAGTAGACAAAAAGAACTACAAGCGAGCCAGCATAGAGAAGTCCAAGATGTGAAGCCCTAGAAAATGAAAGCAAAATCAGAAAATCGCATAACACAACAGAGCAAAATTCCTGAGAACCATAACAACAGAACATATTGAGATCTGCAGAATAATTGCCATATGCATATAATAGTTCAGACTAAGACAAATAAGTATGGTAGTGAGCCATTTACATTATCATTTCCCACAGAATAATAATTATTTATTATTCAAGTACAAGAAAGACTTTCAAAATTTAACAGCTTAAAGTTTTAAACTTCTAGCCACTTAACATCTGTTATACTCTCTATTTGACTTTTTTCTTAATAATAAACAAAAACTTTATCTTTACAAAAGCAAACAACAAAAATATATCCTAGTTGACCAATCAAAGAACATACTTTAAGAAGAAAACAGATTATTCATTATTAAGTATGCTACAAAACAAGAAATCAGGCAACTTATAATATAGAAACAAAAGAACCACACCTACCATAGAGATTACTAGTACTTGGACATGATATGAAAATCCAGCAATAGCTAGCCACACATGATATTTTAGTATCAAAAGCTAAAACAAGAAATTTCTTACCTAATCGATTGTCGAGGATATAACTCATTGGGATCAGGTGGTTCCGGTAAAGAAGCCAAAGGACCCATCTCTATACCTTCAGGATAAGCAAATTTGTAAGCCTTCCGAACATACTCGTCCACATCTAAGCCATTCCCTGCAACATATGATGATATAAAGTAATAAATAAATAAATGAGATTAATAGAATCCTATTCCTTGTGACTTATGAAATGTTATCAAAGTGAAATTACATCTCTGTTTGAGCAAAGCAAAATTGGACCATCAAGATACTTACCATTGAAAACCATTCGGCAAATAAAGAGCATGTTGATTGCTAGGGCAATTGCTGATACACCAAAAAAGAAACCAGAGGGTGAATATCGCTCAGATGCATTTGAACCAGCTGTAACATACACAGCACAGAGCTCATATGCACAGAGTAGTAGTACAGCCAGAAGAAGAAGAATAGCAACAGCCCCTGAGCAAAAAAAAAAGAGAAAAACAGATATGAGAATACTAGACAAGGAAAATACCATAAAAGCAAGGTCAAAATATTCAACCATAAAGGTAGATTGTTCTAAACCATCTCTATGTGTCCCCTACATTTTTTATCTCTACAGCATGTACCAAACTTCTTCATACGTGAGCCAAGAAGTAAATGAACAAATATTAACAAAACAGGTCTGCATCCTCAAAACTTGAAAGACACTATTGGTACAATAAAAAAATGTTTCCTCCTTTGTCACTAGACCCTCTGACACCTTTTATTTACTCTTGTCAGTTAGTTCTCCTTCCACCAATCACCCTCAACTGTTCTCTACTCTATATATGCCAACCTTAGCAAGTATATTTTCATATTTCATCTTACTTAGTGCCAAATTAAAAAGTTTGAGACATAAATTTATTGGGAAATCTCAGGACAAAATCATTCAGCTTAACACCCAAATTTCAAGCCCACCAATATAAAGTTGATAATCTATTTCTTCTCTAGATAAAGGCCTGAGCTTGAAAAAGAATGATCATAAAGCATAACACTGATATAAATAGCAATTAGAAACTCACATCGGATACCAATATGTACATATCCCTCAATTTTTTTTTTTAAATGCAAAACTGAATAAAATGTTCTTGTCCATCCAAACTAAGTCAACTAACTAGGCCCCATCTATTATTCAGGTTCTTAAGCATGCCTAAGTCTCTTAAAACAACTAAAGTGGTTTTGCCACATTTGATATATTATCTTTGTAGAAAATGAACTCCACGTACCACAACCTATCATTACATCAACCTCAAACATACTATGGTCTCTTCTAATTAGTTTTGCTTTTGTGGCGAAAAAGAGATGTAGAAGGACCACTTTCACCTAGCACTGGCAGATGCTCCTAAAAATATAATAACTTGCACTACCCATTTTGTAGATAAGGTTAAATGTCTGTCCACAGTAAAAGATCCAAGAAAACCAGTGCACTTCCACACTTAGGAAAAGGAATTAGCAATTAAATAGATTAAAAAACAGAGTTTGCTACTTTTCTAGACAAAGAACAAGAGTTTCATTTGTTCACTAATATAAGGGTCAAGACTACACGTACTTGAGCTTTGCCATTGTGTTCTCCACCAAAGCATGATTGAATAGAAGGCCAACAGAAGAGCAGTGCCAGCCATTATTATAGCCAGACCAACTATATCCCGACCAAGTATTACGATCAACCAGCATCCCCACATGATAAGCACAGCGATTGGAGATATAACAATAATCCACGCAAATAGAGACAGAAACTGACATATTATACTGAGCTGAGGTCCTTGTAATATATTCGGCCATTTTCTAGCAAAAATCCAACTGAAAAAGAGAAAGATAAAAGAAAAACCAAAACAAAAATGAGGAAAGAATATTGAGAATGCTGTATTTGAAACTACAACTAGCTACAATAGGAATCACAGCATGAGATATACTTGTCCCAATGCCCACTACAATTAAGGGACAAAGCGGACAGTGTATTAAATCCTAACATCAAATAAAGAAATATCTATTCGACCTTCAAATTAAAGACTTTAAACAGACAATCGTAAAACCAAATATAATGGAACATGCAAAATGATGAAGTGCCATTCATGTTGCTGAAACAGATAAGTATTGAGTAACCTTCACGTCATTTTTACCAAATGGTCTGTAGACTCTGCGCCAACGCGAATAGCATATACTAGAAAACAGCATGAAAAGATAGCTGAATTTTACACAAACTAAAAACGAACACTTTAAGGTCCATCAAATTCATGAACCAAAAATTATTTCCAGAAAACCATCTTATACTCCAACGAATGAGTAAATATAATATGATTGCATTACACAAATACGGTAACAAAGGTTAGAAGCTTCCAAAATTGTGAAACGAGTACCTATAAAGCCGCCATGGCCGCCAATTCACAGCCCAGAGTATTGAAAATGAAGCTGAACCAAAAACTGCAAAAAGGGTCCCCGAAATTGCACATGCCAATACTATCCCTCGCTCATCCCCGTCCATGGCCTCCCTCTCTCACCTGTGGACACCACGTGCAACAAACATTAAACTAAATAAAAGTACACATAAAGACACACGATTTGAACCCACAATGAATCCCAACCAAACAAAAACCTCCAAACTTCAAAAAAATAATAATGATAACGAAACAGGATAAAACAAGCAATTGAAACCCAGATGAAGAGGATAATGTGGAGGTACCGAAATGAAACATAATCAAAACCAAAATACATGACATCCCAAAAGAGAGAGAATGAATATCTTGAACAGATATTTTAAGAATATTTGAAACCCAGATGAAGTAGAGAACTGTAATGTGAAGGAAATGAAATAGAACACAATCAAAGTCCCAATATATGACATTATTTTGAATTCAGCACAAATGGGAGCAACAATAACAGCCTTATTCTATCAAAATTGACAAAAGGAGCAGCCATAATTGAACAAATAAACTGAAATCCAGATAGAGAGAAACAATGTAAAGCAACAATAACAAGTTGGGTATTAACCTACTTGATTGAAGTGGGCTTGATGGGCAACAACATTATGTTGAATTCAGCACAAATGGATCATTTTCTGTATGAAAATTGAGTGATTAAACAAGGGCAAAATGAGTAAGTTTGCTCATGGGTTTTAGGGTTTGCAGCAGACAATTGAGCTCAGAAACCCAGTAGCTAGGGTTTGCTGAAGAAGAAGAAGATGAAAAAGACTTGAACTTTTTAAGGGTCTGTTTTCAAGTTCTGATTTTTAGGGTTTGGATTTTATCTTCTCTGATAATTTCTGAGAGAAAGGGAGAGTAAAGATTAAAACCCTACTGGTATGTGTGAACTGTGAAGTAAAAAAAAAAAAAAAAAAAAAGTTTATTTTTTTAATTTAGAGAGAGAAAGTTAGAGTCTTCTAGAGGGAGAAAGTAAAGAAAATAAAGGTAGAACAGTGGATATAAAATAATTAATAAAAAAGTTAAATCTTTGTCTGAATGAGAGTCACATCCACTCTCACTTCACCAGAGTGTACCACACGCTCCAATGATGTGTTAGAAATGGGTTGCTTAGTAGAAAGCCATTGGAGGGTGGAGACACCTGCTATAGAGAGAGTGTGGGAAAGGTAGCTTTATTGAAAGTGCATGTGTGAGAGTTTTCAAGGATTTTATTACCTTAATTTTGAAAAATTAGTAAGATAGATTGATTAGTTTAATTAAATAATTAAATATAATAATGAGAGGGTCAATTATGTTGACATAGAAGTAATTTTTCTTGATATAGTAGGTGAAGAATTTGTGTCTTCAAGCATCTAAGGCTATTTAATTAGGTGGAGAATTTTGTAATGTGAGAGATGGGTTTGTTTTGTTTTGTTTTATTCCAATGTGGAAAATTGACTTGTGACCAAATTCATCACTAAACAAAAACTTTAAGAGGAGCCATGTGATAGCCCTAACCCAAACCATGTTTGTGTTATTCAAGTTGTGCTCAATTACTATTTGGACTACACATACCTGTTGTGTGGTTAAGACTCTACCAGTACTACAAGTGATCATTGTGAGACATGAATATCTATGGCTAAGCTTCAAGATCCAATCTCCACAATCTTGTTGAACTCGTACAAATTCTTGAACAATATTTATATTCTTATTTGATTTTTGTGTAAGGGTTCTTAATATTTTGATAATGTATCAACAGTAAAAAGCTAATGATTAGATTTTGGTAACATTTTTGTAGAAAATTAGTGGGAAGGATAAATATGGGACATGTGCAATCATTTTGAGTTAAGATATAAATGAACATGGAGTGGGAACATTTGAATTTATAGCTTATTTCATGAAAAAAGTTTCTTCATTCACATGCATTTGTAAAATTGTAAAGTATTACATCATCACAATTGTAAAGTATTACATCACCATAGGTAGGATGTACAGCCCAGATTATGCATCATGTGAAGAAAAAATTCAGCCCAGATTGTGTGATGCTTATATTTGATTAACACCAAAACACTCTTAATTGCAGCGCGTAAAGGGGAACAACTTCTCACATTTGGTGCCAAGAAACATATGTAGTCAAGTCAACGAATGATGAAAAAATTCATTTTGGATACATTTGAACACAACCCCACTAGCATTGGACTTCAAACTTCTCTCATTTTTGTGGGCATCTCAAGTTTCTTACATTCTTATTTTATGCTTTAACTGAGTGATTCTATCAGAGTTTTGAAGGGTCAGAAAGGACAGCAATGATATTTATTGTTTAGCATTGTGTTTAGCTAAGGTAGGAAAACGAAAAGATTGTAGAACTTGATAGTTAATAAATGAGAAAACCAGATAGTGGCATGGACTTTCAACATGTAATAATACACTAAAAACCAGTAACATTAACTGTATAATGATTAGCACTCATGTAAACAATAAATGGGGCATTAAACTCAAGCCAACTAGACCACCAAATCACCATGTTAAGTTTGGACTGGAGGCATTTATTAACCCTTGTTTATTTAATTGGATTGGTTGATCAAATCAAAAGGTTCTGGTCATTAAGAGACTCATAATATGGTAAAGTTAGGGTCAGCAACTAAGCTGTGATTAATGGTAGCTTTTAATACAACATTAAAATTGTCTACAACAGTGGTTGTACATTTTTGTATATTCTCTGATTGTGAGCAGAAGATGTTCAAGTTACAGGAAAGTTTAATCACAGAGGAGAGACATCTCTTCCCCAACTAGGCAACGCTGCCTCCTATTTAGAATGCTGCATACAACATCAGGCTATATTGCTATTTTGACAAAACATATGAAACCAACAAATTCAATCCGAACGAACATAACTCTTGTTGCATTAAACCTTTGTAGTTATAAAATGTTTCAGGAAGGATTTTTTTGACGTAGATGGTGCTTCGTCGTTGATAGAGTAATCATTGATCATAAATCTTCTCAATATAAGTATTGCATACAACATGAAACTTATGTTAATAGTATAAATAAAGATCAATTCTTCTATTATAATCATATTTGATCTTCCTAGATTTTTCAATATATGTTCTTAAGAAGTTTTGTTATCGCAGGCAAGGCTGCTTGTTCTTCCTCCTTTTTCACTGCACAAGAAAACAGTGGTCAGATGATCACTAACATGTTTGAATCATATGACTACATTTTTCTTATCATAAATGGATTTAACCAAAAATTCTAACATATATGGAACGATTAATAAGTTAGATATGCAACATAATGGCAATGGTGCAAGTCGGAAAATTGAAGTAAATGTCTAATGTGTCATAATGTTGAGCAAACCCAAATGAGAGGATAATTGAAAGAGCCTTCTGGACATCCATTCCACAAGTCCAACAAGTGCTGTCACATGGGCTTTGAAGATCTGAAAACAAAACTTTAGATTACTCATAAACTGGTCATAGACTAATCAGTTTGTCTTCTATCAAGATAAAGTTGGACAAATATCTTCAAATTTTCTAACTTGTTTCTTGGTTTCTTCAGTACAGAACTTGTCGATATAGAGTCCTTAGATAGATGGGTTAGGTAAATCTTTTTCCAAGTCTCAAAGAAAGTTCATCCAACTTGTTAGAGCTAGTAGTGATTGTCGATCACAGCTGTATATCATTTTAGCTTCACCATTCTCCACCTCCACAACATCAAAATCTAACTAGGCAGCCATGTCTCTTACAATATTTTTCCAGGTAGTTGGCTGAAAGTGACTAAAAACACCCATATTACTAATAAAAATAAAATTAAAAGGCCCTTTTGGTTAAGGAATCTACGCTGTAAATCTGATGTGAAATGGGCCAACTTATAATGGAATAGAACCTAAGAATGGACAATTGGTTTTGATACTTGGAACCTTTTGGTGATTGAAGTGGCAGTGGGGGGGCTTTACAAAAGGAGATAAAAAAGTTGTCCTCCACTCACATGCAATGCAACTTTCTCACCATCCAAACATCTTTTTCAAACAAATCATTTTCTTATTCTTATTCTCATCTCCCACCACCACCACTCCAGAATAAAGAAATCGGATAAACAAATTACAATTAAAATTTGTGAGCATCCCTATTTGCAACAGCAACATCTAAAGCCAGTGCTTTTAGCTTTAATTTCCTTAGCTTGCACTAGATCAGAAAGAGATTCATTCATTAACAAACCACTCCAAGAAAGGAGTAAACAAACAAATAGAATACAAAGAGAGAGTAACAAAGGCCAGTTTCTTTTAGCTTATGAGAAACTTGGCCACATCCCCGACCAACCACTTACACGGAGAATCTTCTAAGTAAAGAACAAGGGTCAAAACTCCTCACTAGAGAGTGGTCACATGTTACTAACCCAACCTAACAGTAAAAAGAGGTATACAGAAGAGAGAGAGAGAAAAGAGGAGAGCCATAACACTAAGTTGAATGATACATAGGAAGAGAGAGAGGGAGAGAATATAGGGGCGAAATAGGTTTTTCCTTTTTACCCTTAAGGGCAATTGGGATTTTTACCAGGGCCCCCGTAATAAAAGTAATGGCCCCAATCCCCATTGTTGCCTGTTTGAACATCATAACAGTTGGATTGTTCAGTAAAAGTTCCAATCCCTTTGGGAGCCTTGAGGTTATTTGAGTCATCAACAACTTGTATGTTCCTGAAATAACTTGATTTTCCAAACCCTTCTTCAGGAAAATGACCACTCCCCATTTGAGTTAATGTATGCTGCCCATCTGGCTCTGAATTCACAACCTCACCTCCCCACTCAATCATGGAAGCACTGTCTGCTAAGTATGAGAATAAGAAAGAAGGCCAATAACCCAACACATAGTCATTGCCAAACTGCATCCACCAGTGCCCCTCAGTTGGATCCTACAAACAGGCAAGAAAATTCCAAATTAAAACACAGATATAGTATGCAAGGCAATGGATTTTACAGTGTTTTGCTAGGTCACATGTTTTATATGGTGCAGTGATTAGTGTCTATTGTGTCCCAGTCAAATATAGGGCCAGGCCAAATCATTGATCAAAAGATGCCAAAGATTCTCAGCATCTGCACACCACAATGATGTTTCTTATTCCTCTCCCCTCAATTTTCTATTAACGTGGTGATACAGCCAAGGAGTGCGATTGAACATGCAATGGTAGACTCGTTAGGAAAAGGACAATTTTTTTCTGATGCTCACATGCACCCCCTGGCAGCATCAGCTCCATTATTATATTTTGTTTCAAATAAAATCTTGATAATGTTATCTGCACCATTTAAATATGGAGCAGAGCACGCCATGAATTGCCTGGGAGATTTTACCTTCCAGATAAGTATACTGATATCATATTGAGAGTTTCTAAAGCCAGAAACAGGAGAAATGCTTGCACCCATTGCTATTTCACTGTTGATTTGAATAAAGCCTGAGCAGAGAAGATTGTAGCAGCCTGTGGCTTGATATGCATCACTCTGAAATATATTCATAAGATAGAATAAACCTTTAAAAAAAGCACCAACACATTTATCAAATTGGTAGTTGAAGAAATATTAAAATGAGAAAAAAGCCACAAAAGAAATGGACAAATTATGGTAGCTTACAGTCCAGTAGGTGAAAAGTCTTGTGTTGTTATCACCATATAGATCTGGGCTGACCTGTTTACATGAGCATGCAAGTCTTAAAATACGAATTTTAAGTATTAAAAAACCGATTCCTTCTAATCAGTTTCCATTTTCAGTTCAATTATTGACTAACATACAGTGTGAAAATAATAGCTATAATAATACCTGCCATCCAGCTTCAATGCTGTTAAGATCTTGACCAAAAGAACCTCCCAATATCCATAGCTGAGACAAGCTGAACTCATTTGGCTGTTGTATTTTGGGTTCCCAGACATTTATGGTTGCCTTTGCTCCATAGTATTTGTCCCCTTCAACATAAGCTATAGCATGCTAATCCCCCCAAAAAAAAATAAAAGATTAAGAACATTTACATGATAAAATGATAAAGAAAAGAGCAAAGAACAATTATTGTAATACTTTAAAGTAATGATGAAGACATACCTGATGACCACTTTGATTGATGAGGTCAGGATCTGCAGACCTGGGCTGAGGGATGCTTCTGTGCTTCTTCTTACCATATCTTTTCACTGAGCTTGCCCTCAAAACATCATCTTTCTTTGTCCTCCTTATGGGTATGGTTCCTTCAGCACATTTACCATTCATATGCCACAACTGGGTAATGGGGTTTGTTCTTTCTTTTGGTTTCTCAGACACTTTGCTCTCATCAAAAAGCCCTTCTGGGTGGTAATTAGGCCTCATCTGATAACCCCAAACACAACATCAGTAACAGTAATACCCACAAAAAATGTATCACAAAATACGAAAATTTTTAGTGATAAAACCTGACCTGAATTTTGTGGTCCTTAAGATAAGGATGATCAAAAGCTGGCTGGTGAGACAAGTGAACACAATCTATAATATCCCCATCTGGACTCTGTTCAACCATGCATCAAATAGCAGAAAATTAGAACTAGAGATCTTTGTCAAATGCTTGTAGAAATTGCAATCAAAGTTGATAAACCAAAGTAGTCAGTTCCATTTATGATCTACTTATTAACTGATGAAACGTATTAATACACAAGAAAAGTAATTGAACTTCTCATTATGACCTCATTTTCTTTATAGCTTTACCAGCTCCAAATCAAACAAAAATCATTGTTTCTTCAAAAACTAAAAATATGGTCGAACCCGAGAAGGAAAAAACATTTGCTTTTATGCCTGTATAATCAATACCAAAATGTAGTGGAAAATATATTTTCTTTTTAAAAAAAAATGTATCAAACATTTCATCATTGGTGTTTTGTTTTTTTTTTTTTTTAAAAAAAGCTTTACTCAAACAATCCTAATAAAACCACCATTGATTGATAATAAACTTAGGAAAAAAAAGTTAACTTAACTACTCAGTCAAAAATTAGGCGAGACAACAAAAGAATATAACCTCAAAGAAAGTGCACTTTCTTTTATTTTCCCACACTATCTCTGACTTTCCCACTAACCAAACAGACACACACACAAAAGGAGACCCCTTTTAGAGAGAGGGAAGGTAAAGTAAAACATGAAGCAAGGAGACCTGAATGCTTTTAACCGGAGGTTTGTTCAAGCGGTTCAAGTGCTTCTGCACTTCAAGTTTCTGCCTTGACTCTGTACTCAACCTAGCAGCAAAAGACAATGAGATCAAACTACAGCACAACCAAACCACCATTGACGTTCCTCCCCTCATCCTTGCTCCGCTACAAGCCATCTCCGCTTAGTATTTGAGTAAAAAAGCTTAAGGTTGGAGGTTGGGAGGGAGTGTATGCAGCACTAACAACAGCTGAGTTAGAGAGAGAGAGAGAGAGGAGCTTAAAGACTCAAACTTTCTGGTATCTGGGTAGAGTTTAGAGGTGGGTCTGGTTTTGTTTGCACAAAAGTCCAATTAAACTGCCTAAAAAATCTCTCTTTCTCTCTCCTTCTGTCTATCTTTCTCTCACTTTCTTTGTCATTTTCTCGCTATTTTTTCCTTCATTAAGAGCGGTCGCCACTGTCCACCTCTCTCACTCTCTCTCTCTCACTCGCTCTCTACAAGTCTCTTCTTTAATGTCTTTTATTCTCTTTTTTCATAAAATTATTTTTTATGTTTTTTTGCACGAAGGGGTAAAAGGAGACTCCAAAAACAACTTTGAAAAAACCCATAGCGTAACTATAAAGAGAAAATTGATCAGTTCTTATTTTAATTATAACATAATTTGATTAATTAATTTATGATTGATATTAATTTAAAATATATTTAAAAATATAATGCTTAAATTTAAAATAATATATAAATTTTAAAACAAATAGAAAATAATTTGTTTATAAATAATAGATGATTAATAAATATTATCTTGATGCATGTATAAATAGATAATAAAAGGGGAAATGACAATAACCCCCCAATTAAATTTGAAGAAAACACTTAGCCCCACATTTTTACTAAACTAACACTTATCCCCAAATACTCCTAAAAAACTAACACTTATCCCCCAAATATTTGGGGGGTAAGTGTTAGTTTTGAGAAAACAATGATAATTTTTTAGGGGATAAGTGTTAGTTTAGGAAAAGTGTGGGATTAAGTGTTTTCTTGAAATCTAATTGGGGGGTTAGAGTAAATTTCCCGATAATAAAATAATGTTGATGGAGTTATGGTAGTGTATAGTGTTCACATGAGGCCTGTTTGTCGTTTTGAAAAGGCTGTTCATTGGGAGGACCCCCATATGACATACATCTCTTGGGTTTCTCATTATTTCCTCCTTTTCTTCAAATTTTGATTCCATCCCACCACATCGCCCATTTGCCCTCTCTAATCCTTTTTTAACCTTAATTACTCACCACTTTTCCTCTTCTTTTATTCTTAAATCATGGCATGCTCATGCTCATGCCCATCCCCCATGGCCCATTACTCCATTTAATTATTATTATTATTTACCTTTATTTATCTATGTCAACTTGGTTTTTCACAAATGCTCTTTTCATTTCCCTCAATTTTACCCAAAGAGGCTCGTTTACTTTGATTTGTGATTATTTGGGTTGAATTTGAGTGAGGGAAGGATGATGATTAATCATTGAGTTAGTAATTTTATTCTCTTCGTTATACCATATTTTTTAAAATTTGATTTCACGTATTCAATTTACCATTTATTTGATGTCATATAAATTTGAGATATAAAATTGAGATACAATCTTCGTATTAATAATATTAATAAAAAAATAAATAAAATCCCATCCCTAGAATCATTTATTGGTGTATGACCATGGCGCATCATTTGGCAAATTATACACAACGTGACGTTTCAATCACGATTTTGTTTTTCCAATTATTCTAGACAAAGATTCTTCTGCTATGATCTCTAATGTATAATTTTTTTTTTTTAAATGAGAGTATATGGATTACAATTGAAGAATCTTAATATTAAAAGCAATAGAGATGCTTGGAACAATGGTCACATACTTCATGTGTTCAACTTTGGAAGAGGTAGCGCAACTTTCCACAACATTTATAATATGAAATTGTTGCATAAATATTGTAGCATATAGTCAACAATTCCCCATTAATTATCACTTGCTTATAAAGGATACCTTCGAGTAAAAAACTCAATTTCAACCTTCCCCCTCGCCACCAACTACCCATCCATTCTACTAAATTTTCATTTCTTCATTGAAAAAAATGCTTCACTCACTAGCAAGTAGCAACCACCTTGTGATTGATTCATCTTTCATTTATTGTTTGTCAAACATAATAATTTTGGGAATCGGCTAATCTGAGATGTTAATAATTTATGCAAGGGTAATCTAATAGATCTTTCATTTACAGAAAGAAAATGAAAAAAAAAAAAAAAAAAAAAAAAA